>JACTOM010000038.1:271622-347572 GCA_015832385.1 Elymnias hypermnestra
GGAAGACCGAGGCGAACGTTCCTGGACCAAATCCAGGACATTTTAAATAACGGCCAGGTCAAGAGTACTCTAAACCGACGAACTTGTATGAAAGGTTTAATGAGATTGAAAGAAGCGAAGGAGATATGCAAGGATCGTGGCAAGTGGAAGGATGTTGTCTCTGCCTACCCCTATGGGAATGAGGCGTGATGCTATGTATGTATGTATGTATTATTATAAATGTTTCCTCTATATTATATAAATTTAGATAAGTGTTGATTTCTATCGTCAATTCCTATGACTGTTATTTCTTGTTTATAGTTCATATCAATATCAAATCGCTGTGATTTATGCTGTTGCTGCAATATAACCTATTTTTCTAATACTTACAGATTGCTGAGCATATGAATAGATACTTTAGTGAATCTTGACATCGTAACATATCGGTAATCGTTTTCCACGCTTATGAAGATGACTGGAGTTCCTGTAATAAAAATTGCTACAAAGACATAGAGTCGCCAATTAATTATTTAATTTTACACAAATGTTCATTCTAATCATTGGCTATAAATAACTATCGAATAATTACGCGTCATGAATTTAAAGTTACAAAATTATATATTGTATATGATATGTTTTAATATTTATGTCGGAGAATAAGAAAGAAGAAGACATAGAGCATGGGCATAGGGTTCTCTGCCAACATCATCATTAGTGGCATCCATAATTAAATCACTTAATGTTCCCGATATCAATTTACACAAACTCATTAACAATAATAGTTAGGAAAGCAACGGTTTCAACAGTCGACCGCTCTGGCGGACCGTTACTCGAGAACTGGAGAGACGTGCACCGGATTGTTACTATTGACTCTGCCCCACGCCGATAGACAGATGGCGCCAGCGTTCCACAGACTATTGCACTCCAACATATATAATTTAATACAAACCAAAATTTGTTTTATTGCTGACAGGTTAACGCTTGACTGTGATTACACCTGATAGTAAGTATGTGATGATACAGTTTGAGATGGAAGCGGCAATTTACTTCATATGGTTTCTACACTGCATCAAATTAAAATCAATATATTCTAGGCTCAAAAAGCACGTTCGAATCGTCAGTATTCGTAACAAATCTACCACCGGTTCGGAAAGTTCATTCCGCTGAGAAGAAACCGGCTAGAAACTCAACGGTTACTCCTTTGCAGATAGTTTTGTACGTCACAATGTGCTTAGATTTCACGTGCAACTGGAATCAAGTCCGTAGGTCTTTGTCGCTTAAAAGGACGTTTTTAACATATTTCGTATCTTACGTCGGGCCCAGGGAGTAATAGTGATTTGAGCTATACGGAGGTACCGTACATTACCCTGGAAGGCATCAACTCTTCTGGCGGGCGATCCCCCTTGGTAGTCGAAGGCGGACGTTCTCGCAGCTTCTTACCAGTACAGACTATCTGCGAGCGCTTGAGCGGAATCACCTATTGACGATGAAGTCAGGAGCGTCAAGGTTCTTGCTGACAGAGCCTTGATCCAAACATGAAAGGAGAACCTCGGGTCACCAGTATGACTAGTGGGGCTATAGTAGGGACACTCCGTCCTCACTTAGAGCAATGGCTGGTCAAACATCACGGATTGCTCTTTTACCGGCTAGTGTAAGTGCTAACTATTCATGGCCGCATCGGAAAATACTAGCACCAAGGTTTGGTGCTTCTGTAGACACAGCGCACCACATGTTGGCCGAATGTCCCTGGGGACCTCAATGTCATCTTCTGACGTCGCTGATCGGTACGGACCTCTCACTGGTAAGTATTATGAATACAATACTTACTATATATACTTTATAATATATTTCGTTGAAGGAGGCACGGCAAAGGGAGAGAGCGAATACAGCCGAGGCACAGTACCCCCGAGGGAGGGGAGCAGGAAACAGGAGACGGAGGTTTATCACGCTTCTCCCCCTGCAGCGCACTTTTGAGCCGGTTTCTATCGGAGGAGCCAGGATGGAATGCCATAAAGAACCTCTGGTCCTTCCATTTAAAAAATGACGAGGGCTTCGCTGGGTTTTAGTGTCCTGTCTGTCTCATAGGCGAAACAAAAAACATATTTCTTAAAGTTTTGTGGAGGCAAACTCAGGAGTAATTCGGCATCAATCCAAAAAATGACCTTTGAACGGTCTTCATCCTAAAATAAGGCATTACAAGTTAGTTTTTATTTCTTGTATTGCACTTTTTTTAAATGTATAAGTGAATATTATTACGGATTTATTGCGACGTTAGTGTGAGAATTTTTCTCTAAAGGAAACGCGAAATCCTAATTGACATATGGCACGTAATGCTCTTTTTTGTAATATAAAGATAGTTTCAATGTAAGCAGTATTGGAACACAATTTCTTAACATTGGAGATAGAACAAGACATCTCTGCTAGCAAAACGAGTACGCGCATCACTACGCCAAAATAATTTTGAATGTTTTTCTCACCATCACCATGTGATGTAAAGTTAACGCAGTATTGAATTGAGTTTTCAGCTTTTATCACTAATAACACATGTCAATTTTAATTAAATCAAGCCGATTACCGAATTAACAAACAATGCGCCCCTCCAGGCTTCCCATGGTCTAAAGGCGCGTCGCCACGGTCGAGCGCGGCAGACGGACTATACCAGGGAGCTGAGCACGCGGAGCTCATTCACAAGATGTCCTTAGCGGAAGGTGCGTCGGACACCGAGCACAGGCCAGACGACAGCCCCAAGAAAAAGTCAGACAAACCAAGAGGATCGGTATGTACACTTCCAATATTACGCTTAAGAAAAAAGGGCAATACGTATAATATATCAATTAAGATCTCGCGTTTCTTTAAGAGAAAAATTTCAATGAAATATCAATTCTCACAGTACCATCGCGATATATATTGAATAATATTTTATATATCCGTAATAATATTCATTTATTTAACAAAAAGAGCGAAATACATAATTTTAACACAAGAATTAAAAACAAACTTGTAATGCCATATTTTAGAGTGAAGAAGGTTCAGAAATTGTTTGTAGGGTTTGTCTCCACATAGGTTTAAGAAATATGTGGAAAACGTCCTATTACAAAAAGCATATTATAATTTTGAAGATTATTTAAGTGACAAAGATGTTTGGACTTGATTCCAGTTGTAATAAAACTACCTACTATTACTACTACTAAACTAGACTACTGACTATTCAAAAGTACTTGTTGAGCCTACTTGAATAAACAAAAATTTGATTTGATTTGAAAGACATATGTGATATAGTGCTACTTGAAGACACGTTCTTGTTATTAAAAGTTGATAGTAATAAGAAAGTTTTTGACGATTTGTTTATGCACCAAAACAAATAAAATATAGTAGTAGTAATAAGATACTGGATGTACATAGGACTACTTATTTCTAAAAAAAGATCTCTTCCTAAGGCCCTTTAACATGGAAGAGTACTTTATGACACGTGATATATGTAGAAAGCAAATTTATCTGACATTTAACTATATACAAAAATTGAATTCATTAAATATCAACATCACCTATGTTTCGGGAGTCAAGTATAAAATCCTCATTTTGTAAGATAGAATTCAAAGATAAATGATTTATTATTGTACTCATGATTTGGTTTGTTAAATTTAAATAAAAAAATCATCAAAACTAAATAAACATCACAAAATCTAGTGCATCTATTTGTTCATCTAAACTATTCTTGAATCTATCTATTAAATGAATATAGGCAGTGTGATATAATACTTGTAAAAATCATCTAAATTGAATGCAGTAATAACGTCGCCTTCACTAGTTATACTTAATAGGGAAAACTTCAATATTATTTTATAGCGCATTCAAATTAAATGAAATAAAAAAGTGTGTGTACTTATGTACACGTGTTGGAAGTTATACTTCTTTGGCGTAACAAGATATAAATCTTTACAAACAATGAACTTCAGTTTCGGGACTTTATCAGTCATTATCATTGAATAGCACAACTTTTAGCGCGATTATTTAATGTCTTATTGAAATTCACGCTCGATTGCATAAAAAAAATGTAAAATAATATATAAGCAACAGTTAGTATCTTCGAAATTTTAACCATAAATCCACACCGTATTTTTTTGTCGCTTTTCAGATCAAATACGTCCATCATTCGTTCACTCAATCCAAGGCAAAGGCCAAAGAGTCCAAAATGATAAACGTAAACTAACTAACATTGGATATAAATAGTTCATAATCTGTTTTCTATAATCGAGTCTGAAAAATTTTGATAAGAATATCACGTTGATATTTTCAATGTATTTATCTAACAAGTAATATAATAAAATAATTAAGTTATTATATAATTATAAAACATTAAAAAAACTAAAATGTTCACTGTAGCTAACTTCAGGGTGTCACTTTTTGTGACGGTGTGTGCGCGTATCGTAAAAAAATTACTCTCATCATTTTTCCCTAAAGCACTAAAAGAAGTGTAACTTCAAAAATATACATACTTAATCACTATAAACTTAACCGAAAGAAATACATACTTATATATTATACACACATTTTAACGTTGCAATTAATAGTTACGATGTGACGTAATGGAGAGATGTGGCTTTACCTTCAATTTGGAAGAAGCCTTGCGGAGCTTTTTATTCCTGATATATTCAGGTAGGGTATTCAAAAGATGAGAAGCCAGAACATTAAAAGATTTACCATAGAAGCATGTGTTATGTGAAGTTATGTCAAGCGATCTTAGAGAAACGCATAATAGGTCTAGTTCTGGGTGAGCAAAGCTTAAAGCTCTGAGAGAAGAGAAGAGTTTTCGAAGATATTGTGAAGAAGAGTAAGAGTAAATAATGCCCTGTCACTCGTCTCACATTGATTTTCAGTTAATAAATTAAACTCGGAAAAGGCTTAGTATGTTGAATTCACTTTGCCGATTGCAAAAGATATTACAAAGTCTACAGTATTCTCAGAAACCTTAGACTCTAGGTTTCAGTGCCCATATTAAGACTCTGGCAAGTAAAATTATTTCCGCTGCATTTGCTGTTAGAAAAGTTAGACAATACACTGACGTTGTACCTCCTAAACTGGTGTATTTGGCGTATTTTCGTAGCATTATAGGTTACGGCATACTGTCATGGGGTAAGGTACATTGAAACTATATTTATTTTAAAAAAAAAGGGCAATACATGCCATATATCAATTAGGAGCTCGGACTTTCTCCAAGAGAATAATCCAAAGGAACATCATTTCTCGCGGTACCGTCGCAATATATAAAATGTAAAAAAAAAGTAAGTAGCAGCCCATTACTACTAAACCGATTTAAAAAATTTTTCACCATTAGAAAGCTGCATTTTTACTGAGCGACATAGATTATATTACTTTCTCAAAAAAATAGGGTTCACTGAGAAAATTCATAAATGTAACGCAAGGTGTGAAAAAATTGGTCACAAAATATCTGTCATCGCGTGCGGTGCGGAAACTATTGATGATAAACCATAAAAATGTTCTACAATATTATAGAATGTATTAACATCAATAAAAAAGTCCATGATACCATATATCCAACTACTGTAGATATGCTACTATAACTACATTTTTACATTTTAAAAGTTAATAAAAGTGCCGACAATAATCAACCCATAATATTCATACCTCTATATTAATCCTTATCCTATTAAAATAATTATTAAAGACCGTTTCAATACCTGTAAAATACGTTTTAAATTATTAAAATCGAATATGCCATTCAAAAGATATAACGAATTTAAAAATGTCAATCTAAAGAAAATGATGTATCCCGAGTCAAACTCCATAACAAAACAAAACTTCTTCAAATGTGTATACGAAAATTTTGAGACAATGAAGTTCTACAAACAAATCTCTACACTAATATTATATATGAAAGGTTTTCGAATTATTGTTCCTATTTCTAACAATTTATAATGATCAATTTAATGATTACTGGAGCGATTTAAAAAATTCTCTTATTACCTCCTTGAAATTAAGAATTTTGCAATACCTGTAGGGTATTTTTACATTTGCTAATGTCGCACATAATGCCATCGATTTATATTACAAAACAATAACAAAGACAACGTTAAATTGAATAACATAGTAAATCTAATTGAAAAGCAGTTAGAGGACTCTATTCAATCCAATTGTTCGACCTTTTGTATGTACAATTAGAGTAATAAGTAAATTACTTAACCCACTCTAACGCCATACTCGGTTTTATGGTTTCGTGGGAACAAAATACGATGTCAATTGATGCCAATTTCGATTGAGTACGCCCACGATAATAGAAACCGCAATTATTTCGGATTAAAAATGGTCTAAAGTGGTGTTTCCTAACGTGCAATGTTCTCAAAGTGGGGGCAATTTGATAGTTATAGGAGGACAACTAAAAATCTAATGTAGAAAAATCAATATTAAAATTATTTACCATTTGCATTTCAATTTTTTATTATATGATGATGATTTCATACTGATTTCTTCCTAAAACTTATCATTTATACACTATACATAAAAATTTTGAAACACAGTGTAAAAAATGTTGAGAAACTCTGGCCTAAGGCATATTTTTACGTAGTATAAAATGGAAGTAGCTTCCGCAGTGTTTATGCTTATATCCTTTAAACTACTCAACATATTTTAATGCAGTTTTCAGCAATAGATAGAGCGATTTAAGAGAAATTTTTATATGTGTAATACATACATATAACATTATTAATAATCCGTCAAATTAAAAGATTTGTAATGGGATGTATTAAACGTATTTTAATGCGCTATAATCACAAATACTGGCCAAACCTTACGAGATAGATCAAATTTATGTACTACGGAATTATATATCATATAAAGCTCAATAAAAAAGTTCATAACGGTATATATTTATCTCTAAAAGATGACCCACAGTAACCGTTTTTATCTTCTACATATTATAAAAAAAGAGTCATTTACGAAGCTATTTTATACAGCACAGTTTTGTTTTTTTAACAAATTAAATATATTACATAAGTTGTATGTTTTATGTAGATCAAAACTGTCGTTAACAGTGTTTTATTAAAATGGATATTTTAGAAGATATTAAAGTTTTTATAACCGGATCAACAGCGTCTTCCATTACAAGTATTAAATGTCTTCAACTATTCGCCACTTAAATTATCTCTGTTGTAATTCATCCTATAATTAGATGTATTTATGCTCTTATTAGTATTTCATGTAATGATTAGAAATACTAGGTTATATTTTTTTAAACGGAAGCCGAGACAATAGTACAATTAAACTCGGGAAGGGAGTATAGAATGTGCAACGACCCGAAACAATCCCGGTCATTACTGTCTTCAAATATTTATCAACTATTGTATTCTTATAAACAACCATTGAAGATTGATTGAAACAAATTAAAATTAAAGGTCATCCGTTCAAATACATACTGTTTAATGTAAATGAAAGTAATAAACTTGGTTTATGCTTGTTATGAAAACGAAAGCGAAGTTAATAATAAAATACAATTTTCATCACACCTGTATCGAAAGTTTGTACTTTCCGCGCTATTTTGAATGACAAAAGTGCCACATTGCTTTCCGACGACATAAATACGTAATTAAATGAAAATTAATTTCATTTTTCCTATGATTCATTATAACTTATTTTCTTTAAAATATTTTATTAAATTTCGCAGATTTATTGGGTTGTTGATTGGATATCTAGACTTATTATTAGGCTAGGTTTAAGTTTGAAAGTTGACATAAATCAATGAGTAAACAACCTATTTAAAGTAATGAGTAAACGAACTTACGAAACAAAAACAAACTTGTTGTAAATTCTAGTAGGCTGCATAAAATTAACAACTTATTTAAGGGTAAATGTATACGTTACTATAATAAACTCCCACAAGACGTTCTAGAGATGTCAATTAATAAATTCAAAGTCTTTGTTAAAAGAAAGTTGATAGAAAAATCGTATTATAAGTTGCAAGAGTACTTAGACGATAGAAACGCGTGGGAGTGAACGAACTGCTCTAATTTGAATTGAAATATATTAAACTAATATGATATTGTAATGATGATGATAACAAAAAAAAAAAAAACCCGACTGAGTTTGTTGTGGGCTCTTCTCGGATCGGGGCGCGAAGGAACCCTCGTAACTTTAGATTTTAAGTCGTTCTGGAGTATCATCATCAGACGTACATTAGAATTAGAGTGTGGAAAAGAAAAGAAAAAAAAAAAATTTGACGATTCAAAAGTGCTGTAATAGGCCTACTTGAATAAAGATATTTTGATTTGATTTGATTTGATTTATTGCTTAGTTACGTAGTCGAAGCATGCGATGTTAATAATAAAACAGCTAACTTTATTTCATAACTGACTTTAAAAAAGGAGGAGGTTATCAATTCGTCTGTATTTTTTTTATGTTTGCTATATCTTCCGACTGGGTGGACCGATCTTGATGATTTTTTTTAAATGAAAGGTGGTGCTCGTCATAGGATCCCATATTTTCAAAATCCAGTTCTGATGATGGCATCCATGAGAAAACCGGTTTGTTAGTGGAGTGTTAAATTTGCATTAAGCATGTGCGCGACAAATGGACCAATAACTCAAGATCACGCCAACCGATTTCGATGATTCCTTTTTATTGGAAAGTATATACTATAAGGGTTGTTTTATGATCGTTTGGTAAGGTTCTGATGTTGGATTCCATGACATAGTGATGTAACTCTTCAATTCTTTGGAACAAATTAACAATACTTGGCAGAATCTTTTATAGGTTATCCGGATATTTGAGTCACCTACCGTAACATCGGTATGGTCAAGTAATTGTCGTAGTTAAATATGAAGATCAATGGAACTCCTCAATGGCTTACAGTAAGGGTGTGATTTTTTGCAAAATATATAACTGTTTGTAATCAAATGGCAATGACCTTACGTTTTTTGCTGCATTGCAATATTATAAAGTGTATTATGTGGGAAGCGGTGTCATCAGAGTCGGGGGGAGGGGGGTGAAGGAAACTTTTACGTATTAGTGTTGCGCTCGATTATCATATAAAAGACTGGTGATAGCGGGGTGGCAGAATAACTGACCTGTAATGTATAATGTTGCGGGTTCGATCCCGGGTGTGGCGATATCAATGTAAATTTAAACGGTGCGGTCTCATTTCAGTAACACGTTGTACCCATATTCAGACAAATTTGTTAGTGTACTTCAGATTCACTAAAAATCATAAAACCAATAAAAAGCTATAGGTGTGAACGGCGCCGGAACTGCCAAGTGAAGGGAAACACCTACCTTGGCGGACGCCGACTATAAGAATACGAAGAAGTCTAAAAAAGAATACGCAATTACTTTTTTACTTTTTAGAGCATATTAATATTTGTAACAGTTTGTTTTGAAGGCGGTTCTTTTTTTGTTAAAATTTTTATTTAATTTATACTTTATTATTTAAATTTTTAACGAACTTTCAATCCCGGTCTATCACATTGCTACCCGTGACGGGTTGACGCTCGTGGTCGTCCACAGCCGACTGTACTCGAACTAGCGTGACACAGCGGAGCGTGACGGCTTAGTCTCTTTCAATACCCACAAGATGTCAACAGATTTATAACAACTCGCCAGTTGTAATGGCATATACTTCATTTGCATAGAACTCATCACATAGCAGTTATAAATAAATATAATAGCAATAAAACCGTGAAAATATTTAAAAAAAAATTGGCAACAATATGGAATCAATCCATAATCAAACTTGTCAATATAGAAATAATTATTTAAGAATTTAGTAGAATATTTTAATTAGAAATCTTTGCTTTTAGGATAATAGGGTGCCAGAGTCAAACCTTTCCCCCTGTCCACATTTAGACAAATTAAAAAATAAATTTTCCATGTTACCCCTCGGCGAATCGAACCTGGAATCTTCGCAATTAGACCTAGAACTTGCATAAATACGTTAAAATTCAATATGGAGTTACAAGGTTTTCATGTCTCCATTTAATCACCATTTATTATCGTGGTCATCAGAAAACGGCTATAGTTACTATAAAAAATTATACTTGTGAGGTTTCTCATAAAAAAATAAATTCACCAGATGTCAGACCCATACATGTGGAAGGAGCAGATCCATACCCTGATGAAGGGCGGAGATAGTGAGTCCGACATTTCGGAGTCTGAACATTTTCTTACGAAAGGGGCATTTCTTTTAACGCCTTCTCACGGCCTTAGTATGGAGAAGGCTTCGACCATTTGCGAAAAAATGGAGTTCAAAGGCTGCTTCTCCCTCACAAAAACCGCTACAGGAATCCTCTTCAAGTTCTCCAGCGTAGATGATTACCAGATGGTGTTCAAAAAGGGGTTTCATAAAGTCACTGGCTCGAGGTTTTATAGAAAGGTAAGGTAATAGCTTTTATGCTCTTCTTCGTTCAAGTATTTTCTTTGCTTATATTAGTCAAATTTAAGTCTAAACTTGGAAATATCACTGGTTATAGTAAATTCTTTTTACGTGCTTTTACTTGCCCGCCAAAAATTTTGGAACGAGATAGATAAGACGATAAATAACCTATAC
This sequence comes from Elymnias hypermnestra, assembly GCA_015832385.1. NCBI lineage: Eukaryota > Metazoa > Arthropoda > Insecta > Lepidoptera > Nymphalidae > Elymnias > Elymnias hypermnestra. The sequence continues at coordinate 282,154 of JACTOM010000038.1, forward strand.
ATTAAAATATTTGGTTATTTACTGATGAATGTGTCATGAAAATCGGAAATAGAAAACTGAAAAAATTAACTTATAGTAACCACTCTTTCTACTTCAATTTACTTGGCTGGAAGTAATTACTCCTGTAGAATATTGCGACAAAATATAGCCTCTGTTAATACCTTACAACATTATTTGCTGATGTCTCATTTAGGAAAGAATTATACTAGCATGAAGCCTCTAGTTTCTATTACATAAATGCAAGTTTACGAGGCTTTTTGGAAGTTTATTCATTTGTTCTAAAGTTTCTATACAAATCATAAGAATATGATATAAACTATGATATATTTTTAACATAAAACAGCCATAATTAACTATGGCAACGCTTTGCTAGAAAGTAAAGATCAAAGCGTGATTTTGCTTGTTTTTCGTTTCTCTGCCCTTCATCTATGCTTCTGCTTCCATCCATGTTTGCTTTTCTGTTTCTTTCTTTTCTTAAATGTGTTCAATTCTTAGTCCTTTTAATAAATTAATACTCTTGAACATTTGATTCTTAGTTTTAATATTATTTCTTTTCGATCTTAAAGTATTTAAATCCTATTGTTAAGGATTCTATTACATTTGAATATTGTATGATGACTATAATGATAAAAACAGCTCATTTTACAGCAAAGCCTGTTGAAATCATAGAATGATGTAATTTATCACAAGAAAATATAGGCAATGTGTCTTTAACTACAATTTAGAAAGTTTTAGCTTCTGTTATTTTACATCCAAAGCTATAAAATGTACCATTTAATATAATGTGATATATTATCCTCTATCAGATGATACTCTTCTTGTAGATCGCAATACCGTGTCGACCTCAGAAGACCTTCACCGTATATGTGTACGACATACCAGATGATATACCTGAAGACGATGTCCGTCATGCCCTCTTTAAATTTACTTCTGTCGTGGAAGTGGTCCGTTTAGGTTTTGCTGGATCACCACGTGAAGGAAATACTGGTAAGTAATATTTATTCCCTCCTACCTCAATATTTATCATTTTGATTGCTAAAATTTCCTCTCTTTCTAATTTCAATATGTGTTTTTCTTATTCATTATTATATTATCGCTATAGTGTTAGTTAGATACGTTGTTTTGCTTTCTTTATATTTCTCTCAATATATACATACATACATAGCATCACGCCTTATTCCCATAGGGGTAGGCAGAGACAACATCCTTCCACTTGCCACGATCCTTGCATATCTCCTTCGCCTCCTTCATTCTCATTAAATCTTTTATACAAGTTCCTCGGTTTCTGGCCCTTATTTAAAATGTCCTGGATTTAGATTCATCTCTTTCAAAAAGCATAACTTTCGATTTGTTTACATTCACCTTCATTCCTTTCCTTTTCAAAGCTTCATTCATAATATTTATCATTTCCTATAGCTCATTAGCAGATGATGCAAGTATTACAAAATAGTACAATACGAAAACGAGTAGAATTATTTTACTTTAATTTGAGCTAGATAAATTTCTATTATTAGTGGTGAATGGTGTTGATCATAACCGGTCAAGTTCTCACTGTCCATATACTTATTACTTATATTTAGTTTATTTTTGTTATGTCTTTTGCCTTTAATAAGCCATTATTGCGGGGTAAAATCCCATTACTGAGCAGTATTCCCATTGTCTGCATCATATGTTTCTGCGACAGCTATCATTTTATCATCACATTACATTGTATCTCAGTTTAGTTAAATGTGCTAATTCGAGATAAAAGGTTATTAATTTTTGTTAAGACTAGATGTTAATGGTATTTTATTACTAGGTGGTTATTTGTCAAAATAACTTACGCTCACAAAGACGAGTTCTCGCTTTTCTAAAGAGACTTGTCCAAAGTCCTCCTTTCACAGTTATTTACATGAGGCAAACTTAGGATAAATTTCCTAAAGGCTTCGTCTTACTTTTCTTAAAGCAGCGGATATGATAGTTAAATACTTATTTAGAAACTTATTTATACGATACATATTAATTACGTAAAATATTAAGACATTTAATAAAAACCGTGATTGCATCTTTTACTTTAACAAATAAAACTTCTCATAAATAGACATATAAAATTATCAATTCATGAAAAAACATATAATTGGAAGGTTTATTTATATAGAGAAATTATTTTTAATAACTTTTTCGTAAGAAAATTGGTTTAATAATGAATATTTATGGGGTTTTCTCAGATGGGTATTCGAAAGAACCCTTGTAAGTTTAGTTTTTTAAATCACTTATTCTTTAAAGTAATATCAAAAAAGTCTAATTTTGTCGATTTAAAAATACTGTAAAGTCTACTTGAATAATTAGTTTATTAGAAAAGTTTGACTACATGTTAAAAAATGGGGTGTGGCTGTGTTATGGACAGGACCGTTTGTTGTATATGAATACGAGGCGGGGGTTCCGCCGCATGCGATGTGTTACAGTCCTTACTTAGCTTAGTAAATTCCTTGATCCTTAAGCTAACCAGTGGTGTAATTTCATTTAGAATAGAGGTGATAAATATGTAGCTACAGCATCAAACTGTGTCCCGATTTTGTTACCATTTGTTGTTTTAGAATTGCCACCCTATGGATGTGATTTTCAAAACGTATTCACGTCCAAAAATAGATAATATAAGACTTTCTATTTAATAAAACTTACAAATAACTGTAGAAACTCTTACTATGATTACAACTACTTTTATAACGTGCGTAATTCGCAAATGACCTTTAATTTCGGGAGGACAATCTTAAACTCACACGATACTGTATTACATATATTTCTCACATTCCTTCCGTAGTGAGGTCATATATTATGATTTTTATGTAAATTACGCAATATTTATCAAACTTAAACCTAAAAATAAACGGTTAACGTAAAGATTTTTAACTTTTTAGTACCAGACGATTGTTTAATGGAGTGTGGTAGACATTTAAAAGATTTGATATAGTTTTTAGTGGCATACCTTCATAAGTTTTAGACTATAATAATAATAATAATAATATGCCGTGTGGTCCCGGCAGAGTAGAATAGGACCACCCCATCTCAACCCGCGGGTATCGTAAAAGGCGATAAAGGGACACGATGCTGCACAGCAACCATGCAGCCCGCTCAGGGAAGATGAGCGGCCCCTGAGTGAGTAGATTAAAAGCTTTTAAAAACTATGATAATGGATTTGTTTTGTAGAGATAAACGTTTAGGGCCGCTACTTGGGGGCCGCCAGGGCACGTCTGGAGCTGGCGCTGGGCGTGACAGCATGCGAGCCGCTAGTTCAACGAGTAGCACGCGTCGGCCGGCACGGCCACCTCGCCGACCGACAAATCCATCATCCCCACCAGAGGGCTTGGCTTCGGCTGGGACCGCAAGGACCCAAAATCCGGAGCCCGCCGCTGGTGGAGTACGCCGCATGCGATGGACTTCTCTCATGAACGAGAATGTCATGCGAGCGTACTACAGGGCGACAGGGGGAGAAACCGGACGGACTGGCTACCGGACAGCAATGTACCGCGAGTTCTTGCTGCTGGAGCCGAATCTAACTGTTACGGAACAGAACCTCGCAGATCGGGCTCGGTATATCCAGCGCTCCAACATCTTTAGCGCCACCGAGCTCGAACGATTGAGATGTGAGGCTGTTCCCGAAGTGACCCCTCCAGCCACACAGCAAACCGCAGCTACGGCGATTGTTCACCAGGAACTGGAGAACAATCAAGATTTGCTTGTGGATGGAGACGCCGAGGGAACAGTCTCTCTAGACATAGAGAAAATGAGGGGGATTCTTGAGGAGGCGATTTCCGAATCCCGAAGCGCTCCTCTTGAGGGTCGGCCGCGGCTCTCCCGCCTTACACTGAGCGCAGCAACGCGGGATGTCATTGAGGCTATTAACAAATTGCTGCCCCAATATTTCGAGGGCAGCACTGGCTTGAGTGAGACGGCGTCTATTCTCTATGGCGCCGCTTTGGCGGTCCATCGCTTTATCGGCGTCAAAATCCGGGAACCGGGGCGCACTGCTAATACGAGTAGTGCCGTGCCGGCCTGGAAAAGGAGAATAGAACGTCGCATCACTCACGCCAGGCGCCTCATTGGCAGACTGCAGAGCTTCAGGTCGGGCAACACAAGGCCAAGGATTGTGCGCTCTGTTAGAATAGCCTTTAACGGGTTAGATGTCAGGCTAGACCAGCCTGACATTGCCCAAAAACTAACAGAGCGCATCGACGACCTGAAGCAAAAAATCGCTGCGTGGGGGAACCGCATCCGACGATACTCGGAAAGAGTCGAGCGCTTCCATCAAAATCGTCTCTTCGTGAGTGATCAAAAAAGGTTCTACGAAAGGTTGCAACGACCAGCTTCTTGCTCTAGCTCCCAGCGGCCAGCTTCGGCTGACTTAGTCGCCTACTGGCGGAGCATATGGTCGCTGGAGGTAGAGCACGAAGAAGGCTCCTGGACTGCGGCGGTAGAGGAGGCATGTGCTGTAATTCAACCGATGAATCCGGTCGCCATCACTCCGGAAGATGTAGTTGGGGCAGTAAGACGGGCTCCGAACTGGAAAAGTCCGGGGCCCGACGGACTGCACCACTACTGGCTGAAGGGATTCTCGGCTTGCCATGCCACCTTGGCTCGACAGTTTCAGGAAGCAATGGCGCAGAAAGCGCTCCCGAACCTTTTTACCACCGGGATCACTCACCTAGCTCCTAAAACGAGCAATGCCGCTGACCCAACTAAGTACCGCCCGATAACGTGTCTTTCTTCAATCTATAAGACACTGACATCCATTCTGAGCCGCAAGATCTCGTATCACATCGACGAGAATAACATCATGTCTGTGGCTCAGAATGGATGTCGGGGCGGTAGTCGCGGCACGAAGGAGCTCCTCCTCATTGACAGCGTCGCGGGCCAACTGGTTAAGCGCAACCGTCGCAATTTCTCAGCCGCATGGATCGACTACAAAAAGGCATTCGACTCGGTGCCTCATTCATGGCTCCTGAGGGTCCTCGAGTTGTACAAAATCGACGGTACACTTCGAGACTTCCTTGGAGAATGTATGAGGCAATGGAGCACGATCCTCTGTCTCCATGGCGAGCGACTGACGGCTGCCGATGACCGAATCAGGATACGGAGAGGTATTTTCCAGGGCGACTGTCTGAGTCCTCTATGGTTCTGCTTGTCCCTAAACCCCCTCAGTTTTCTGCTGGAGAGGTCTGGGACGGGCTTTCAGTTTCGGAGGGGAGGGGCTAGGGTACCTCACCTTCTCTACATGGATGACCTCAAGCTGCTAGCACCCAACGCACCACGCTTGCAGGAGTTGCTGAAGATCACCAGTGACTTCAGCAATTCCATCAGGATGGAGATGGGGCTAGATAAGTGTGCGGTCCTTCATGTGGAGAGGGGACAGGTATCCCACTCGGCCGAGATCAACCTCGAGCCGACCCAGCTCAAGACTCTCTCCGAGACTGAAACATACCGGTATCTGGGCATGTCCCAATGTATGGGGGTGAAAGAGGCAGACATGAAGCAGTCAGTTTGCGAGGTATTTTATGGGCGCCTGACAAAAATTCTTAAGAGTTATTTGTCGGGAGCTAATAAAATCCGAGCGTATAACGGCTGGGTCATGCCTGTTCTCTTGTACACCTTTGGCATACTCAGATGGACTCAGACCGAGCTTGACGCCTTGGACAGACGAGTCCGCACGACTATGACTTTCCATCGCATGCATCACCCGAAGTCCTCCGTTATGAGGCTGTATATACCCCGGAAATGTGGTGGTCGAGGCCTACTTAGTGCTAAGACCATGCATAACCGGGAGATATCCAGCCTCAGAACGTATTTTGAGACGAAGAGGGAGAGCCCGATGCATCTGGAAGTCATAGAATGTGATAAAGGGCTCACTCCCCTATCCTTGGCCAACGAGAATTGGCAGAGACCGGCGGTGCTAAGCACCTCTGACAGGGAGGCCGTATGGAAGGGGAAGGAAATGCATGGACGGTTTTTCAAGGCTCTACACGAGCCTCACGTAAACCGAAAAGCCTCCGTGCAATGGCTGCGCTTCGGGGACCTCTTTGGGGAAACCGAAGGATTTGTCTGTGCGATACAGGATCAGGTGGTCAAGACGAGGAACTATCGAAAGTACATTCTGAAGGATGGCACTCACGACATATGTCGAGCTTGTCGCCATCCCGGCGAGTCACTCAGACATGTGCTTTCGGGATGTTCCGCGCTTGCCAACACTGAGTATCTCCACAGACATAATCAAGCGGCCAAAATCCTTCATCAAGAGCTCGCCCTGATGTACGGTCTTCTTGATGAGAGACTGCCGTATTATAGGTACCAGCCGGTGCCAGTACTCGAACGCGACGGTGTCCGACTCTATTGGGACCGGTCCATTATCACGGACAGGACCATACTGGCCAACAAGCCTGATATCGTGATAATGGACCGGGCACAGTCTCGGGTGTTTTTAGTGGATATCACGATCCCGTATGACGAGAATCTCGTGCGAGCTGAGACAGAGAAAAAACGTAAATATCTGGATCTGGCGCACGAGATTACCGCCATGTGGGGAGTGGGATCCACTGAAACCATCCCAATCGTAATATCTGCGAATGGTCTGATCCCAGTCAGTCTCGCTCACCATCTGAGACGACTGGGGTTCCGTGGCAGTTCGCTCGCAGCAAGGATGCAAAAGGCGGTGTTGCTGGACTCGGCTAGGATAGTCCGGCGGTTTCTCAGCCTGTAGCCCTGACCCCCGGCCGTTTGGTCTCCCTGCCGGGGTGTATCCTCCGCCCCTTATATGTATTTATGTAATTGTTTATGTAGATATATGTATTATTTCATATTTATGTATACAAGTATTTATTATAAATTTATTTATATATAATAATAAATATATATATTCTTTTGTAAACGGGCGTGAGTGTTAAAGTGGAATAATAATCTTTATTTCTCAGATAAATACCCATTACAGTCACACACGATACAGTCACAGTTAAATGAAATAAACTAATTACAAGAAATCTAAGTAATTTCAATAACTAAAATATTAATAAAACTAAAATAAAATACAAAGTAAAATAAAATAAATTAATAATAATTGGGAACTAAATCTATTTATTGGGACTGTGGTGCACGGAATGCCATTAAAGGAATTAAGAATATGTCCTTAAAGGAATAAATAGGTATTATAAGTAAATATTTCATTAGAGGTTGTAATAATAAAGTTTATAGATTTGGATTTCCTGATAGATTACTGCCAAATATGAATTACTTTTAGTTAATTATGTTTTGATAATGTTTTAATGGCATACTATCATAAAATTTAGAATGTGTCCTTTAAGAAACCAATTATCAAATGTAACATTAGGGATTATAATAATGTATTTTGGATACCCTAATAACAGAATAACTGTTAAAATATGAGAAAATTTTCCAAAAATATTAATTATAGGAAATTAAATCACTAAGTTTAGACTTCTCCATAAAACCACGAGATTGTAAAGTAATCGCGTGATACTACAAGAAAAAGTTACGTATATATAAAATAAGACTCACTGAATATTTATTTATTATTTTAAATAACAAAAATGTGGGTTTATCCACGTGGATAAACTGATACTTTTTTGGTTAATTTTATTTTAAAACAATCTTCTCTATAAGGTAACTGTATACGCTTTTAAAATAAACTCTCAGAAAGAGTGCCAGAAATGTCGTTTAATAAATTCAAAGTCATTGTTAAAGGACAGCTGATTGCTAAATTAATTATAGCAAGTTTATAAGTTGCAAGATTATTTAGACGATAGAAACCCGTGGGAGTAAATGAATTGCTCTAATTTGAATTGAGATTTATTAAACTAATATGATATTGCAATGATGATGGTAAAAAAAATACAAAATACTCGACTTAGTTTGTTGTGGGCTGTTCTCAGGACAGGGCGCAAAGGAACCCTCCAAACTTTAGATTTGAAGTCATCAGACATCAGACAGTACATTACAATTATTCAGTGCAAAAAAAATATATATTTGACGATAAAGTGCTGTAATAGGCCTACTAGAATAAAGATATTTTTGATTTGATTTGGAAGTACATTTTAACGTAACAAAAATATCAAAATAGCCAGAACAGTGGTTTATAATTTATAAGATATCAGTTAGTGTTATAAGTAACTGATGCCTTATAACACTGGCAGGTGTCTATGTTATCTTCAGATGATTGATTTGAAATACTATAAATCAGTGAGTTAAGGTTTGATTTCATCTACAATAATTTCTATCGAATTATTAACTGCCATTTTTGGACTTAACAGAAACTCGTACTCACGAATATGTTACCTTGCATAACGAAGTTTTACTTCAAAAGTTGTTTGCTTTCTTGTCTTATGAAGTTACTTGAGTAAATCTGTCTGTTTTCAAGGCACGTCCACCCCGAAACCTATAGAGAAGAATCCACCACGCGCAATCGCTAGCATCGACGGGGAATTGGTCAGCAGCATGGTGCCAAAAGAAGCTTCTAGTGTCATCCGTGTGACCCTCGCTAACATTGAAGAGGCTAACATACTTCTGCAGAATGGATTAGACTTCTACGGCGCCACGTACTTCCCTACTGAGCTTGCGACACCGGCACAAGCAGCTAAACTGATTAAGCCTAGCAGGTATGTTAACCTTTCCAGCGCTAAATTACCTGTGATCTTAACGAACATACCAAAATACCCCATTTCAATTTTATGGAAATTTGAAATAGAGTTATCAGAACGTACCGTTGCTCTTCCATGAGGCGACATATGCGGTCGTACATTTGTAAAACGAAAACACTATCGTACATTTGTCTCGCTCTTTCCGTAGTGCAACATGTTTGTAGGAGTGAGATAAATAACATGTCACTAGCACACGTGTCAATAGGAATTTTAATATTGCGTATCAATTATATAGGTTTTTTTTTATTATTATGAAATACAATATTTTGAGAGGTTTCGGTATAATAACTCTTTTAACACTTAAGGCCTTACTTCGATCCAACTGGGTTAGTCTATATTGATATATAATAAAAAAATACGTGCGTAGAAAGTACACTTGTCAGAATGAGAAACTTCTTTGGCAAACTGAAACTTTTAATTTCTGAGACAAACGGAGGGAAAAAGAAAGATATGTCAGGAATTTAATGAATTTAATTGTCATTAAAATATTAACTGTCGAAAATTAATACAAATAATTTATTGGAATCTCAAATGGCGAATTGTAAATAAAAATGCCACGTGCTTTTTTGTCAATATTAGAATTAAAATTTATTTTTATTTTATGAAAAATATTATATTAAATGATTAAATGAGTGGCAAATTAAAATGCCACATGTCACTTGTAAATGTTAAAACTACTTATCTTTCAAATGAATTAGCATAAAAAACGCTGCACATCGTGACGCTAATCACGCGTTTCATGCGCTGTGAAGTTTCACATTTTTTTTATTGCTGACAGGTTAGCTCTTGACTGTGGTCACACCTAATGGTAAGTGATGATACAGTATTGAAGCGAGCAATTCTAGTAAGAGACAATTCAAACCACTTTCTTGGCGGTAACTAGTCACGGTCGAAATCTCCAACCAGTCCTCATTACAGAAGTTACGAAATACAATTCCCTAAATTATTCTACTCTGCAGTCCCCAGTTTTAATTTTTTTTTCTCCTTGTTTGAAGTGAAGCGAATGTAGGATTTATAATATTAAAACTGTTGTATATTATAAGAGGGAGCGAGAGTAATACCGGCCTAAGTACAATAATGACTTAAAAAAGAAATAATAGAGTAACTTCTTATAGATGGGCATTAGAGAATAGACCCGGCCCGGTGCTTTGCGTTGGATTAACAGTTTAGCTTTCGGGAGCATTCCCCATAAAGTTTTCCTTCACCAAAGAGCACAACAAAGGATTTTAAACACTAATTAGGTGCTTGTCCAGGATTCGAGTCTCATGCCTCGGAGACCACGTTAAGCCGTTGGTCCTGCGCCGGATCTCTCTCTGATAATGTCGTATTGCCGTCACATCGGACTTTGAGAGTGAAGGAATAGAGAGTCCACTTGCGTACTATGCCTGCCAATCCGCCTTGGAGTAGCGTAGTGGCTCTGTGCTCTAAAAACACTCTCTCATATGAGTGAGGAGGCCTGTGTCCCAGCAGTGGGACGTTAATGGGCTGCTACTTACCTTTACTTTACCGGGATTCGAAGTCGTGACTCCTAGTCGTGAAGCCGTTGCTACAAAGTTCTGTTTTATATTCGGAATGTTTTGACTCACTTACTTATTGACCTGCGAAAAGAGCCTGCTAAATTCCCAATAGTTCTAAGGGGCTTGTAATGCGAGAGTTAGTTTAGTTTAGTTTAAACGACAGCTAGGCCAAAAAAAGTATAATTATATTATTCTTGGCTCAGGTCGTTATTGCTCTCGTTACCTCTTATAATAGTTTTTTTTATTAGGCTAAGAAAATCTACGTTCACTCGATTTAAAATGTTCAATCTATTGAATTTATTAAAATTCTTATTGTGATTGATTTCCTTGTATCGAGGTCAGGCGGTTAAAATTTTAAACGGTTTATAACAAAAAAAACCCTAAATAAATAATCTTATGGAGTTGTCTTTTTTTTCTAGTATTCCAATAATTTCATTATAACAATAATGGTGTTTTTTTTTCGTTGCGCTTATTTATAGAAATAATCATTCAATAATTTTTATGAATAAACGTTGTGCTCCGCTGAATTTGGATAGTAAAAACGTAGATTGGTTTGTAATGGCATTAAGAAAGCTAAAATATCTCTACTACTACAATTTTAATGCATATAAATACTATATAAAATTTACATAGCGGCAGTGAAGGGACTTTGCATTGTTTTGCGTCTTTAAGAACCGTAGTTACTATTAACATCTTTACTTGGATAATCGAGGAGTCCATTTTTTTTTAATTTAAATAAACACACTATAGGGACCCGAATAGAATCCATTTTCCTGTGTTAAAAACTTATAATCAATTGTTAAAAAACGTCATTGTCACACCACAAAACTTCATGGTTTCATAGGTTTATTAAAAATTAGCTTTTCTTGAATTATATCACTATTCATCTAATGTATATGTATTTATTAGCAAAATATAAACAATTAAATCAAAGCTGACCAACTATTTCAAATACAAATAACTGATTACAGAAAACTGTTAGGCAAACATATTTTTTATGGTATTTAGTGAAAACAAGGAAAAATTAATATTAAATTAAGGTGCTTAAATATTGGCGGGCGATCCCCTTGGAGGTTGAAGGCGGAAGTTCTTGCAGTTTCTTACCAGTGCAGACTAGCAAGGGCCAAAGGGGAAACTCCGGATGCCGACTTAATCAGGAGGGTCAATGTTATTGCTGACAGAGCCTTGATTCAAGCGTGAAAGGAGGACCTTGAGTCCCCAGTAGCTGGTGAGGCCATAATAGGGCCACTCCGCCCTCACTTGGAGCAATGGCTGGATAGATGACACGGATTGCTTTTCTGCAGGTGCTATCTGGTCATGGCTGCATTGGAAAATGCCTGCATCAAATCTTTGACACCTTGACACGCGTGTGGTGCTTCTGTGGATACAGCGCACCACACAGTGGTTGAATGTCCCGTTTGGGGTCTTCAGCGTCATTTTCAGACCTTGCAGATCGGTCTGAATTTCTCGCTGGCAATTATAATAGGTGCAATGCTTGTACAGTGTCAGCGAGCGGGCTTGGACTGCTGTTCCCACCTTCTGCGAAACTATCATTTCGTTAAAGGAAGCACGGCAAAAAGAGAGGCCGAATGCAGACGAAGCAAAGTACCCCCGACGAAGGGGAATGGGAAACATGAGACAGAGGTTTATCAAATTCCTTTCCCTGTAGTACACTTTTGAGCCGCCCTTTTTCAGAGGGGCCAGATCCACTCTGGCCTTCCATTCAAAAATGACTAGGGCTCCCGTTTCAGTGGGTATGCTGGTACTACCAGCAAGTCCCACACTCCCGTCCGTCTTCCAGGCGTACATGCTTTTCCCAGCGACAAAAAAGGTGTTTAAACATGAATGTATTTTAAAGAGGAATCAAGTATTATTGCGTTAAGTGAGAAATTAATTTAATTTGAGTGTGTTATGTGTGCGGGTCATGTGAGAGAGAAATAATTCGACATTTTAGAGAAATTGTTGATAAACTTTATAGGTTATCAAATAATTTATTCTTGTATGAAAACGCACTGCATGGTTTTTTGTTTGCTTTAGCGCTTAACTCTCATTTGATGGTAAGTGATGAAGATACATTCTAAGATGTTGGAGGACGGTCGTGCTAGCCTTGTTAAAGGTAATTTATCTATTAAGTAACTCGTCCTATTAAGGTATACCGACCGGGTTACCAGGTAAGTGCGTTGCCACCTTTTGTTATCATTTCAGTTTATAATAATATATATAAAAAAACTCTCTTTTTATTTCTTTTTATATTGTATGTCTATTCTATTTTTGTTTTGTTCTTGTGATAGTAGTAAGATTGGATATTAGATTATATTGTGTTGGATAGTAGTTAAGATTTTATATTAAGGCTTTGTATTAATATTATTATTTTTTTATTCATATAAATAATTAATAACGAGTATGATACTTTGTCCGGGACGGGTTGCTAAAGGCTGCAGCTGAAAATCGTCGCCATGTGTCATATTTATGGCAATTTTTTTTTTAACGCTGGGAAATTCTCGTGGATACTTGGAATACTCGGGAGGATGTTCCAGGGTATGCCGGACTCATACCGGCTAAAACCCAGCGGTGCTCCTACATCATTCGGAGACGGGGTCACGAGAACGCGACTGACAGACATTCGCAACCCCGCCAGCGATGTGCCTGCTTCGGCCCAACTCGGTCAATGACCAAAACATACTCTGAAGGTGGATTACATACACCATCCACCCCGCGAGACCCCGCTTCCGTTACCCAAAGGTCACCACGGAGGAGGGAGACGGCGTTCGTGAGCCTCTCGCCTCCTTCCCGGCCTTCTCCTGCGAACGGTCGAAGTGGTCACGTTCGCCTCCCTTAATCGTTTTGCCATCTCCTTCCGCGTCATCACATCCCCGCAGAAGGAGAGCGTAGCACACCATGCTCTCACGCTGCTCACCATCATTCTAATGACGGTGGGGAGCGAGAGATCCGCACCAATAACCGCCACGAGCGTGGCACGCTGAACAGTCCAGGCTGGGCAAGCCTCAAGCGTGTGTTGGGCCGTGTCAACGGCACAGCCACACTCTTGGCACACCTCGGTAGTCTCACACCTAGCCACTCCGCACAGGCATGGCATAAGCCGAGCTGTTTTGCCTTTTTGGGGCTTTTAAACAAAGTTGTACAAATATTATTTTTATTGTTTATTGTTTTAAGTGTATGTAACTCACAGTGCTCTGAATAAAGCCTTTTCTCTTTTTTTTCTTTAAATAAATGATAAGGCTGTAAAAGAGATTCTCTGCAAGTAAAGCGTCGAACCATATTTCGAAATAATCTATTGACAAGTGACACTTAGTTATTCATGCAATTTTGAAACTTGAATAAGCACTCGTTTCGTCAGTGGAGTTGGATTTTTGGCAGTGCAAATTCTAGAAAGTTTATTTTAGTATATAATAATTTGTAGGTATTTGTTAAAACTCGTGGACCTCAATCGTGGCTACTTACTATCTTACCAAGCAATGTATTTGCTCTCCAATACTACACTATTTAGTAAATAATATATTATATATATTAATATTCACTTATACAGTAAAATAAGTGAAATAAACTATTTTAATATGAGAAAAAAATACTTTTCATAAAAAATCACTTGTCGGATTGAGCATACGCGTTGTTAAATCAATTTTAGATTTGCCTCCGCATAATTTTAAGATATATGTCAAAAATCTCATATTACAAGAGGCATATTATAATGTTGAAGATTATTTGAGCGATAGAAATGTTTGGACTAGATTTAAGGCGTACACAAAACATACAAAACTATTTTCAAAAGAGTAATCGTTGAGTTTCTTTTCGGTTTCTTCTCAGCGGATTCAACTTTCGGAACTGGTGGTGTTTGTTTAGCGGAACCGGAATTTGTTACCAACGGACAGACTATTGACGATTCAAAAGAGCTATTTGAGCCTACCAGAATAAAGAGTATTTAGATTTGATTGATTGGATAACAGACTTTCCTGATTTCATCAAGATTCCCTAACACCACATAGTTAAGGGACCGCTTGACGTAATTCCTTTAACTGGCGCCTGAGGAGATGGATGAAATCGATTATTAGTCTCGTATTTATTATCAGATAAGAATAAAACGCTAATCTGTCCACAACAAAAAAGATATGACTGTAGTGATGGCGTAGTATAAATTAGTGTTTATTGAACCGTATTTCCAAATGATTTATTGACAATTGGCACGTTAATTCACTTATTTTTTTCCAATTCCTTGTTAGAATAGTGTTTATAAGCATTGTTCTAGTTATTATTCTACCTCGTTCTGCATGAGACGATCTACTTAAACATCACAGATTTATTTCCCTTTTGTAGCATCACAATGCACAGCCTAAAACACTTTTTTTATTGTAATTTAAAGCACCAGAAAAAACTTATACAATCGGTTAGTTATTTCACTTTGTAGTTAGTAAAGTGCACCCTAACGATGCAATTAATTTCCTTGTTCACAGAGCGTATTCTTCCAGGGTGACTGGAGGTACTGTATCAGCACGAGTCAGGGATCTTCTCCCGGTCTTCGATCAGCAAGGTTTTTCCAAGTTTGCTCCACCAGCCTCTAGACTTGTTAAGCCGCGGTCCAAATAAAATGCTTTTTATTTTGGATGGTAATTAAGAAAGCAAGAACAGCCTATATACAAGAGAAAATCAAAGATATAACCTATTTAATAACACTATTAATGCTTAAGGTTACTATTCGATTTTTTAATAAAAATTTAAAGGAAAATATCTCTTCTACCTAGATCTATATATATCTTTTTGCTTCATAAATAATAATAAAATTTTGAATTGAAATATATTTAAAAATAATGAGGGTATCAAAACAATATACACAGGTAGACAGGTTGTTATCATAAAATGTGTTATTAAAACGAAATATATTTGAATTTAATCATTAACCTTGCCATTTTTTATAAGAAATAAATCGTCTTTGTTTTTATTTTGTTTATATAAAAGGTATTAATGTGCCATCCGTATCATTTTCTAATTTAGGAGGCACAAAGGTGCTGTATCGTCCTTTTAATATAAACTGTCTAAAATAGTCTTTATTAGTGAATATTAATTTAGAGAGGCTTCTCTAAATTAATATTAATTCCTCTTAGAATTGACAGCACAATTAGAGATCAATTGTTACATGAATATTGTACTTGGGCTAAGTAATGTACCGCATTGCATTTAATATTAAATATATACTAAAACCAGTGCCATTATTGTTTGTATTTTATATTAATTTGTTGTAAAACTAATAAATTAATTTTATTTATGTTACTTTGTTTTTTAATTCAATTTAAATTAAGATTATACTCCTATTGCAATGACAGCGTGAATTCTTGTTTAGGGTTCAAATGAAATTCAAATATTTCTTTATAAAAATGAAACTTACATCATGAGGAAACCTGCATATCCCTGTAGAAATTCTTAGGTATGTGTAGTCTGAAAACCCGCAGAGGAGCAGTGTGGGTCTTGTACTTCTCATCTCCTATACGTGAGGATGCCTGTGCCCAGCAGTGGGACGTCAATAGGCTGCTACTTACTTTTTGTCAAAGATGGTCGGTTTCCTGATAAACTTTCCTTACTAATATTATAAATGCGAATGTAACTCTCTCTGACTGTCGCTCTTTCACGCCAAAACTCCTAAACCAATTTAAATGTAATTTGGTTAACAGATAGTCTAGAGCCCTTTTTTTTCGCTGGGCATGAAAGATATACCCACTAAAACCTAGGGACACGCAAATAAAAAAATAAATAAAATAAAATGAATTGGGAGTGTCAGAGCCTCCCTTGCGCATTCACCCTGATACTCTCTCCATTGCCTTCTTCAAAGAAATGACGGTTTCGCAGAAAGAGGCAACTGCATTCCATCCTATCTCACTGTCAAGCATGGCGCTTGGCAGTGAGAGATCCGCTCCGATGAGGGACACCAGAGGATGTCGCTGCCCAGATAGTCTAGAGAAAGGGGATAGGCTACTTTTTAACGTAGAGGCTCAATAAGACCGAATTTCCCTATATTCGCGATGGTTCCGATATTTAGGCCTCTATCCCACTGACGTTATGCGAGCGTTGGCGTTTCTCCAACGTCCACGTCGCGCACATGTTGCGGTTTCAGAGACAAAATGGATTCCAACGAGGAAACACTACTGTTGATTCTGTTACGTAAAAGAAAAAGAAATTATCATCATCAGTTTTTGGAAAATCCTATATGATCCAATCGATTACAAGAATGTAAATATTTCACACTATACTCGAGTAGTATTAAAATATTGAATCTTAATTTTATAAATATTTGCGTGTCGGAAACTACTCTTGATGAACTTAAAAAGTAATTCAAAATGACATACAATATTTAGGGTCTAATCTCAGAGTTTACGTGTTACCAGAAGACAAGTGCTATGGTTTGATTGTACTTGTTATCAATAAACGCAACGTTAACGTTGCATTGATGCGAATTTGCGAAGTCGAAGCACGAACGGTTGTCATTAGAGAATCTCAATGTAGACGTCGCGTCAACGTGACGTTGTCTTTGCGCAGACGTTAAAGAAACACTAACGCTCGCATAACGCCAGTGGGATAGGGGCCTTAAGCAAAAAACGAGCACTTAGTTCAATATCTCAAAAACTATTCACCAGATTTACATGAAATTCGCCATATATTGACGTAGTCTTTTGTCAAAAACGTCGTGAAACTTATTGAGAGATTTCTTGTACCATTCACAATTTGATGTTTTGATTCACATTTATCATACACGTTTCCTTCGCCATGTGAACTAGCCCTAATAACAGCTGAACCAAAGCAATTATCAAAATTTGTATTTAGGAAAATCCTTTTTTTGGCCCTCACAAACAGGGCTTTTCAATTATATTTAAACTGAGGCCATAAATAAATTAAACGTTTAATAATAACATATACTTTAATAATTAAAAATCACAATTATAATAAAACAATTTATATTTCATTAGTTATATAACCTACAATATCACAGATAGTAATTAATGTACGCTTTGAGCGAGCACGTTTCACTGGAATTTCTTAAGAATATCTAGGTGCATATATCTTACGCTATACTTATTTTATTACTTTTGAACTTATCTTCGATTTCTTGCAAACTTTTGCCTTTAGTCTCAGGCAAAATGAAGTATAGGATTCCCGTACCAACAAGTGCTATAACACCGTACAATAGAAAGGTGACTACTTCGCCTAAATCGCTCATCATACCAGGTGCAGTTTTGACGACGATAAAAAATGCAACAAATGTTGTCGCAGAACTTATACCAGAGCCCAAACCACGGACCTTAGTCGGAAATACTTCTCCACACATCATCCAAGGCAAAGGAACGAGTCCGATAGAAATGGCACATATGTAAAGCATCAAACAAGTCAGTGGAATCCAAGTTAGATTTGTAGGTTTACCGTCTGTAAAGTATAAGAACATGGACAAACCAACCATCGATAAAGCTGTAAATATACCACTGATCATGCATAAAGGTCTTCTTCCATATTTCTTGCAAGTAACGCAAGCAACAACAGACATAACAGTTCTTAAAGCGTCTATTACAAACATCGCCGTGTAATGATCTATGCCCTTTCCAACGGCTTTCTCAATAATTTCTATTGAATAAAATGCCACCGCGTTAACTCCAGAAAATTGACATGTCACGAAGAAAACTATCATAATAAATAACGGTTTTATAAGCTCCGGTGACTTCAAGTTTGTAATTTTTTCTTTAAAAGTTTGTATCGGCTCGTTTTCGGCAGCTTTACGTTTGTCTATGATCGCTTTCAATTCCGCTTTAGCTTCTTCATCATAACCTCTTAGCCAGCTAAAAGCTTTGACGCCGTCTTCGATTTGGCCCTTTGAGATTAACCAGGTGGGGCTTTCCGGGATGAGACTTAATAAAATAACTGATAAAATGGGAAAAATGCAACTTATGATTGCAGTCCACTGCCAATGCACAAATGTACCAATTAAATGGCACACTAGGATTCCAACAGCTATGGCTAATGATATGCCAGCTAGGAATATTCCTCTCAGCTGTGGGCTTGAAGTTTCACTAATGAAAACCGGGCCGAGAGGTCCAATAAGACCGACGCAGAGGCCTGTGAAAAATCTTCCAAGGAGAATGAGGGCTAAGTTGTGGGCGGAGGCAATGAGGATCCAGCCGAGAAGGAATGGTGCGCAGACCATATAGTGGGCATTGCGTCTGCCAAATTTCTCCATCAGCCAACCGCCGATGAGACAACCAGGAGCCATCGGGAGTGCTGCCATGGCCGCTGAAACAAAATAATAGCTTGATTAGTTTACATAGTCATGAGTTTAAATACTGGGCAGGCACAGTTGAGTTCTATTTGTGGAACATGTGTGCTTAATTGTTGTTTAATATTCATTATTATGCTTCATCAATGACGAAACCATTGTGAGAAAGTTTACATATCCCTTAACAGTTCTAGGATTTGTGTGTACTGGCAATATTACATATTTATATTGTTAAATAGTGTTATACGTCATATTTTCTTTGATATATTGTATTATATGAATGGAATAAATATACTAGGATATATTATGAGATACATATATATAGTTATTGTACAATAATTTTCAACGAACGGACAGATCCGTAGATATGATTTTTATATACGTAGCAATGCGTAGGCACCGTCGCCGTTTCTCAAGCACCCTGCTCGCCCCATAGGGGCTGCCACATGGGACACATCTTGTCACAGGTGGCTAATGCAACCACGTCTTGACACCACGCTGCGGTCATATTTGTTTCTCGGTGAAATAAGCTCGCGTTTGCGTAATTTTAAATGATAATATTGTCTCCTTTATCCTAACAACCAGTATACCTTAGTTGTCTTCCAATATCCTTCAGTACAACCCTTCTGACTTCAAAATAAAAATAAAGTGTAGCTAGCCTCTGCTTTAACTCTTTTATTATTAGTGTCTCTCGAGATACATCAGAATTTGAAAAAATCTACTGCCATTATTATTGAGTGCAAGCTAAAAAAAACTTATACGAATGTTTAGTTTTTTCTGACAGCCAGACTGATGAGCCGTCAAACTTCAATTTATTTCAAGTTGTGCCACGCAATTAGTTATGAAAATTTATAAAAATATTAAATTTTTGCATATTTAATGGCAGGGATGCATTAAAAAATGAATTGTTATTATATTTAGCACTAAGCTAATGACTGTGGACTTTATATAATGATGGATATATTTCGTCGTGTAC
This sequence comes from Elymnias hypermnestra, assembly GCA_015832385.1. Taxonomy (NCBI): domain Eukaryota; kingdom Metazoa; phylum Arthropoda; class Insecta; order Lepidoptera; family Nymphalidae; genus Elymnias; species Elymnias hypermnestra. Next base: position 301,594 of record JACTOM010000038.1, read on the forward strand.
AATGGCAAGTAACTAACAATTTTGTGTTTATTTGTCATGTATATCATGGAACGCCTGCCAATTCGCAGTGGAGCAGCGTGGTGGGTTCCCTTTCTCATATGAGTGAGGAGGCCTGTGCCCAGCAGTGGGACGTTAATGGGCTGCTACTTACTTATATCATGGAACACATAGCCAAGTTGATTAACTAGTCATATGCCTATGCATGTTTAGCTTATTTTGTATTGGTTGTAGATACAAATGATTTGAAGAGCTAGTATCATGCTGACATTGAAGCCAAATCACAATCAATCATCAAATGACAAAGTTAAATTAAATAATGAAGAAAGTGCGATTTAATAGTAGTGAAGTTGCGAATTTTAATTTTCAAAAACGTTACAATGCAGGGAATCTTCACCTGGCCTTACGTTTCCTTGTTCTCTTGAATTATTTTTAGTTTTTTTCTAGATATCCTAGGGTCATAAGGATTAAATGGATATTATTTGATTTAAGAAAGATAAAGAATTCAGCCAAGTTAAGGGTTAAAAACACTCTTTCTCGTTTGAATGAGGAGAGCTATACCCAGCAGTGGGACGTTAACTGCTGCTGCTATAGCCTCACCGTATGTTTATACTTTGTGAGTTTCTTGAAATAGTGGTGTATAGTATAAAAAATTAAAGACTAGTAAATACAGAGACGCTTTGCTATTCCTTATGCATTTGTAATGAATCGTTTCTGTAGAAGTTTCATAATCAAAGATTGTTCTTCATAAGTTTTATTCTTTATAACATCAGCTCCTTACGCAAAATTAGTCAAACTTGCATAATTTGTATTTTAAGGACTTTGCTAAGAAATGGTTATTTATACACTACAATAATCTAGCCTTTAAAAACATTTTAGGTTCCCTTACTTTAATGCTATTTATTATTTGTGTTGAAAGTATCAGTATAAATTGCATTGAGTTTTTTTTGTATGTGCAGAAACGTTGTCTTACCTTCTCTATAAAGTGAAGGCAAATAAAGGTATATATAGTAGTATTATTAGAGTAAGAAAAGACATTGTTACAGTTTTGTTCACTTCAATTTATAAGAACGCAAAATTAGTAAAAAAGTGTTCTTTTTTTAATATAAAAACTGTTCATAGAAATATTTAACAAATCCAATCATGAACCTACATCATACCGGATTATTATTTATCTACAAACGAATTTTAAACAAAAAACACTCAATCGATTTTACGTTATAAATTTAAAATAAATTTCGATTAATCAAAATAATTGTACGAGTGACCTTGAATAGAAGTAGCCTATTTTACTTAGAATTGGCTCATTTACCCGTGAAATGTACAGATTAAACGCAATGTAGGAAGACTTTATCAGTCATGCCTTGTGAATATATAAAATTGGATCGTATTTAAGTTTGGTCGCAAAACTAATAAGTTTGTTAACCTATACTGTATAAATAACTTATTATGCTTTAATTTTTGCATCAGAAAGTTATTTAGGAACTACGTAGTTTATTTTCTGGGTATTTAATGATCCTGACCCGTCACGTTAGGTTATGTATAATACTCGTTCGACTAAAGTCGGCTCTCGACGACTAAGGCGAGAGAGTAATACTGCTATATTATAATTCAATAATTAATACAATAAAATATCTACTTAAAGATTATTATTTCTCATAATGAATAGAGTCGCTTACATAAGAACTTGTCTATCTGAAAGTATTTCAAATATTGACAATACAAATTGACAGTAAGTAAGTAGCAGCCCATTAACGTCCCACTGCTGGGCACAGGCCTCCTCCCTCATATGAGAGAGGGTTTTTAGAGCATAGACCCACCACGCTGCTCCACTGCGGATTGGCAGGCATAGTACACAAGTGCACTCTCTATTCCTTCACTCTCATAGTCCGGTGTGACGGAAATCCGACACGACCGGAGAGAGATCAGGCGCAGGACCGACGGCTTACCATGCTTTCCGAGGCACGGGGGTGGATCACACCGCCAACTTCCCTACTTCGGGCAAATATTGAGAAAATCTTAATAGAAAACTCAATATCGATTTGGAATTGGCCCGACCGGGGACTCCAACCCAGGACCTCATGTCTGTAGTCGAACATGCTAACCACTAGACCAATGAAGCAGTTAAATTGACAGTTTCTATTATAATAGGCCAGCCAGTGAGTCGTATATATAATAGCAATAAAATAATATTGCTTTTTTTATTGCTGATAAGTTAGGGCTTGACTGTAATCACGTTTCATTGTAAATGCTACGGTCTAAGATGGAATCGTGCAAATCTGGTTAGAGATAATTTACTTATTATGGTTTCAACACAGCATTGTATCGGATGCAAATCTCTTGCTTGGCAGTAGGTCCAGCCCAGACTCAGACAAATTAAAGTAATTTCGCCCTACCTGGGATCGAACCCAAGATCTCTGCTGCGTCATCGCGACCATCACATATACAATGATATAGAATGTATGTTCCAAATAAATTCAAATGTAAAACAATGGTAAAAGAGTGTTGCTAACATAACAGGAGTGAGGGAGACTATTGGAATTCTCATACACACACACGCGCACACACGCACACAAGCACACATCCACACACCCACACACATTTACACATGCACTTATACGGTTCAACTTATTTCTTCTATTTTATTTTATTTTACTTCTTCTATGATTATCTTTTAAAGTTTTTCACCGATAAACATGACAATTTTATATAAAGACCATTAGTAAAAGATCAAAAGTGAGTGCGAACAAAGTACACATATCAGAAGAGAAACTTCTTTTGGCAAACACATTTTTAAGTCTTGTTTATATTTACACAAATCTAAAACTTTCGATTTCCGAGACTTAGATGGAGGGCAAAAGGAAGATGAATTAGGAATTTAATTGTCATTAAAATACTAATAGTTTCGCAAATGAATACAAATAATTTACTGAAATCAAATCAAATCAAAATATTCTTTACTTAAGTAGGCTCAAAATGCACTTTTGAATCATCAGTAGTCTGTTCGTTGGTAACAAATCTACCACCGGTTCGGAAAGTTGAATCCGCGGAGAAGAAACCGGCAATTAACTCAACGGTTACTCTTTTAAAAATGTGTAATAATTTGCTCCTTTAGCATTTGGAATCAAGTCCAAACATTTCTATCGCTTAAATAATCTTCAACATTATAATATGCCTTTTGTAAAAGGATGTTTTTGATATATTTCTTAAAAATGTGGAGATTTGGACTCAAATAACATTGATAATTTGTCAATAAAAATGCCACGTATTTTTGTCAATATTAGATATTATCAATTAAATTTAGAATTTAGTATACTAAATTATTAAATGACGAGTGGCAATTTAAAATGCAAAATGTTGTTTGTATATATTAAATTACCTGACCTTTAAATGAATTAGTATAGAAGTCGCTACACGTCTTCGTGACGTTAATCACGCGTTTCATCCGTAAAAATTTCACCCTCATGCGCCCAAAGAAGTTTCACAAATAAAAATAACAACAAACATTCCTTATATATATTGGTAGCACTATTAAAATCTGGGTCGAACCAATAAATTTCAATTCTGCCTGTTTTATATCAAAGCAACGCATCGCAGTGCACTTGGCCTGAAATCCATTGTATAATATATAAACATGTAATCAGCTCTCAATTTAATAAATATTATTAAACAAAATACACGTTAATTGCAATAATTAATGTTTATTTTATTGCGCACAGTTCAACTATGACGTTTAAATTTGAAAGAAACTGCATTTCAAATGTACGATTAATGTTTGAATTTGACATAATGATATGGTTTTTGGAGAACTTCTTTGGTTTTAACTAGATATCTATTCAGTTATTTACTAAAAGCAAAAGTCCTATAAAATCCGGTACAATCAATGATAATTTAATAATTTTAGATTAGATCAATTCATAGTTCAACCCAAAGAAATGTAAAAAAAAATCTTAATCTCGAAAAGCACAAACTACATAATCAATATCACGCGTAGATGTCATTCAAATAAATCTGTATAGACCCATTTGTTTAATTTTGGTTATGAATTAGTTGTGGAAGTCCAGAGAAGATTTAAAAGGTGAGTAAACAGTAAAAAGTTCTCTAAATATAGTAAAAACAATTTCGCTTTCCCTTACAGACTATTGCTACCTGTCAAACATTTGACATTCGTCCCGTCGTTCAGAAATCAATTGTATTTAAAAGTCATTCAGGAATCAGATACAATTTTTAAAGTGAAGTATTTTTTATCATTTTTTTGATTTTGACTGTCAAATTTTTGATGTCAAATGTTCAGGAATCAAATGAAATTTAAAAGAACATTGTTGTCTTCTTTTGACAACCTGTCTGTCAAACAAAAATTGTCTGACAGATTTAAAAGAAAGTATGTATGAGTTAAGAATGAATGAATTACTCATTAAATGTTTACGCTGCTGATCAAGTAATACTTGCATCATCTGCTAATAAGCTACAGGTGATGGTAAATATTATGAATGAAGTTTTGAAAAGGAAAGGAATGAAAACGAATGTAAAACAAAACGAGAGTTATGCTTTTTGAAAGAGATGAATCTATGATGAATGGCAATATTTTGATAGATGAGGAACAAGTGGAAGAGGTGAAAGAATTTGTATACTTGGGATCTAAATTTACAAAAGATGGCACTTGTGAAAGTGATATTGAAAGGAGAGTGAATGCAGGGAATATGGTAAATGGTACCCTGCACGCCTTTATGAATAGCCAGATGGTCTCTCAAAGGGCCAGACTGGCTGTGCATGCTGGGTGCCAACACTATGTATGGTAGTGAAAGTTGGGTATGGCAAAAGAATCACATAAGTAAAATAAATGCGGTAGAGATGATAGCGTTGAGAAGTATGACTGGATTGAAATAGTGTGATAAGAGAACGTTGTGGTATAAAAGAAAATGTGGTGACTGAAATTGAGAAAGGTATGCTTAGATGGTTTGATAAATGAAAGGAGACTGACAAAAAGGATTTATGAGTCAAGAGTGAATGCGGAGTTGGACATTTTAAATAAGGACCAGGTCAAGTGTACTCTAAACCGACAAACTTGTATGAAAGCTTTAATAAGAGTGAAAGAAGCGAAGGAGATATGCAAGGATCGTGGAAGGACGTGGTCTCTGCCTACCCCTATGGGAATGAAGCATGATGTATGTATGTATGACATTGACAACCAACAATTTCTGATCGCAACTATAATATTTGACGGACTTTGGCGGGAATCTGGGCGTAGAGGTGATCTTTTTTGATTGCGAATTCTTTTTGTTTCTGTTAAGTTTTGTCCACATTTCTTACAAAAGTGGATTCTACAATTACCATTCTGCATTTTCATTTATTTATTTTAAGGCGGTACGAAGTTTATTTAGATTTATTGCGCCTTTACAAATAAATCTGTTAGAATTTCCCTGTTATCTGTTAAAATGTGTTAGAATTTAATTATTAAAAAAATACATGTGTATTAATTGTAATCAATAACAGAACGAAAACATTACTCATTGTTTATGTTACAATTTACAACATAAATACTTCAATTGACGTTGTTTTGAATTAATGAGATTGTTTACTAGTGACGTTGTGAGAATTGATTTTTTTATTCATTTATTCATTCGCTGTCGAACGCAATTTTTTATGTTTTACAATCATTTAATTTAAATTGCCCATCCCGAGATACATAAAGTTGTGTAAAATATCTTACGAGTTAGTATATAGATAACGATAATAAATGGCGATCCTTAAGTCCTTATCCTTAAAGAACTTCGCAAAATTGTTTGTATATACTATAGTAGCTGTACCTACCCGCAACTTCGTCCGCGTTAAAGAGTGTTGTAGCGGTTTAAATAATTATTTCATAAATAAGACTTTTACGTCTAAATAATTTAATGTGCTATTTGCAGTGTTTCACTAATATAACAGCATAACATCTATGGCTCATCAATGTACTCATAACATTTCTGGCCTGCACCAATATGCTCCATAACATTTGTGATCTGCGCCAATAAGCTCATAACATTTGTGATCCGCTCCAGTGTGCGCATAATAATTGGTGGCCCGCACCAATATCCTCCATAACATGTGTGGCTCGCACCGATGTGCTCCATAACATTTGTGGCACGCGGCAATGTGCTCATAATATTGGTAGCCCGCGTCAATATGCTCCACCACATTTGTGACCCGCGCCAATGTGCTCATAATATGTATGGCCCGCGTCAATATGCACCATAACATTTATGGCCCTCGCTTATGTACGTCGCAATATTTGTGGCCTGCGTCAATATGCTCCACCACATTTGTAGCTCGCGCCAATGTACTCATAATATTTATGGCATGCGTCAATATGCTCCATAACATTTATGGCCCGCGTCAATATGCTCCATAACATTTTTGGCCCTCGCTAATGTACTTCGTAATATTTGTGGTCTGCGTCAATATGCTCCACCACATTTGTGGCCTGCGCCAATATGCTTATAATATTTGTGGCTGCGCCATTGTCTTTATAACAAAGCAGAATGTTTTATTAACACTTTTTTCGTTAAAAAGAAAATTAGCAGTGTTTGTCCAGGTTCTATCTCGTGACTGCCTTAGCCATATTCTGCTTATCTAACAACTACGTTATTATGGTTTAGATGATATCAAAGCATCACGGATATATTCACTACAATAGATATTATAAAATAGATGTTAATAAAAAAATACAATGATATAATAATGGTATTTTAATTGAAGCAATCAATTATGTAAGTTCAAAGAAACGCATACTCTTTTGTAAAACAATGACTAGGCTTTGTTGTGTTATATGTCTATCATTAAAAAAACACTGTTTTTAGATATATCTTAAGATTCTTATGAAAAATATGTCTAAAAACATTTGATATTTAGACAATTATTTACGTATCCTTTAAACATATCAATTATTAGTTATCTATATACAAATAAATAAAATTTGATTGTCTGAAACGGCTGGAGGGATTTTGACAAGCTTTTCATTGGTAATTGGTTGATATTATAAGGAGGAACTTAATCTACTTTTATTTTAGAAAAAAAGGGATTCAGTATTACGTGGGTAACATAACGGGGAACAGCTCCAACTCCAACAATGGCATGCAACATGCCCAACTGAAGAAATAAAGGAAATTGTATTTTCTAAGATGACGAAGACTGAAGTTTCTGGGTTAAAATAACAACTTACCTATCCAAGAAGCAGTGCTTTCATCACACGGTATACTGCTGTCGGAATCTCGTAGTTGCGGTAACAGTATGGCGGAATAACCCGAGGTCAAGCCGGCTGTGAACGTCATCAGGATGGCTGCCATTGAAGCGAGTGTCTGAAATGTTAATATTATATTGTAAATCAGGGGTCAGCAACCAGGTATACAATAAGAGTAACGAAGAATATGTTTAAAATGCAAATATTTGTTTTATCTAATAAAATTGTGGTTATGAGATGAAATGTGGCCTGCGCCAATGTGTTTATAAGCTTTGTGGGCTGTACCATCGTACTCATAACATTTTTGGCGCCTTTATGCACCCCGATAAGAGTAAAATCGGGAGTGTGGGACTCGCTGGTAAACCAGAATACCCACTAAAACCCAGCGATACCCTACGCATCCTTTTGTGGAGCACCAGAGGATCGGAAGTTGCAATCTAGTAACCTGGCACTTCGGAAGATTCCTCTGAGAAACTTAAGAAGAAGGAAGGAGAAGCGCAAATCTACGCCTCCTACCTCGCAACCTCCTGCCCCGATGTAATGGAGCGTCCACAGCGCTCTCCCTGAGCCTCGCTCCAATTTGCTCATAAGATTTGTGCGCTGCACCAATCCTGATAACATTTGTGGGCTGCACCAATGTACTCATAACATTTGTGGCTCGCACCAATGTCCTGATGACATTTGTGGTTTGCACCAATATACTCATAGCATATGTGGATCGCACCAATGTTCTCATAATATTTATGGATCGCATCAATGGCCTCATAACATTTGTGAACTGTACCAATGTACTCATGAGATTTGTGGACTGCACCAATGTGCTCATAACATTTGTGGATAGCACCAATATCCTTATAACATTTGTGGACTGTACCAATTTGCTCATGAGATTTGTGGTCTGCACCAATGTGCTCATAACATTTGTGGATATCACCCATGTACTTATAATAGTTGTGGACTAAACCAATGTGCTCATAACGTTGGTGGACCGCACAAATGTGCTCATACCAATTGTGGACTTCACCAATGTGCTCATAACATTTGTGGATCGCACCGATGTGCTCACAGCACTTGTACATCGCACCAATATCCTTATAACATTTGTGAACTGCACTAATGTACTCATAATATTTATAAACATTGCAAGCTAAAATGAATATTGAAGGTTTTTTTATATTTTTTTAAATGAATTAAATAGTTTAGCCAAATATTTACAGTTGTAAACAGGAAAATAGGTTATCGTGAAACAAAATTAATGATAACGGCATCTTAATGACGTTTAAGCTTTACGCAGATATGTAAATAAGAACAAACATATGTAGATATATTATAAAATACTGACGTGAATGTCGGTTAAATTCATAATATTTGGTAAAATTGTTATAGTGACGAAATATTTTTACGATCAATTACAACGCTTGAGGTCACAGGAAAACCTTTTTTTAACTTTTTTTTGTACATATGTATTTATGTTATTCATGTGTTAGTCACCTCGTAGTTCTTTATTATCTTAATCATAATTGTATTAAGAAAACTTTTCGTCACGCGTTACGCGAGTTACGTTCGTGTATATATATAAAATGAAATTAATAAAATTGTATTATAAATTTAATAAAACATATGCGAAATAAGTTCTATTACCTCCACGTGTACGATACATGCACACTTTTTTAAAAAGAGAAATACTTTTAATACAGTTTCAGTAATAGATATAATGATTCAAGAGAAAGATTTATATGTACAAGACACACATATTAGAGTATAGAAAAGCCGAAACACTCAAAGATTTGTAATGTGATGTAATAGACATATTTTTTTACCCTTAAATCGCAAACGCTGGATGTTATATTTTCTAGGGATTTGTATATCTTAAAAAGGTCCATTAAAAGTGCAGAATACTATATATTTAACTCTAAAAGATAGCATAGAGTAACCATTTTTATCTTTTGCATATTATAAAAAAGGATAATTTACCTAAGCTATTTTATACAATACAGTATTACTTGTTATCCAATAAAAATAACTTACATACATTGTACGTGTAATGTAGATCAATATTGCCCTTGACAGAATTTCATTAAAATTGATATCTTAGAAGTTATCAGAGATTTTAAAAGTGGAGCGGTTTGCAGGCCATATAACTAGTTTCTTATAAATTTCTTTTTTAAAAGCATATGAAGAATGAAGATTTATAATTGAAATTACCTGTTTGCCTGTTGCCCCTCAAACTAAAGGGGCAAATTTATAAGATGATCGTAAGACCTGTCATCCTGTATGGATCAGAGTGCTGGGCCATCAAAAGGGAGAATGAGAGGAAATTGCATGCAGCGGAGATGCGAATGTTGAGATGGATGTGTGGAGTGAATATGCAAGAGGACCCTAAATATGAGCGTAAGCGGCAGGGCCGGGAGAGGGCGACCAACTGTGTGAAAGAGGATGTGTGTAAGGGGTGTGAAAGTAGAAACGACAGCGGATAGAGTGAAGTGGCGAAAGGAAACATGCTGTGCCGACCCCGCCTAGTGGGATAAGGGCAAATAAATGATGATGAATTGAAATTACCTGTTTCCATATTGGAGAGAATCTCACAACGGTTTTTGAATCAGTAAGTAATGTCTCTTCTTTTGAAGTATCGTTCAAATTCAGGACTGAAGTGTTTTGTTTGATATTTTGTATATAGTTGGATTTCTCGTTCTCTCGTTGTCTAATCGCATTGTCTGCGTACTTGATTGGTATCTGTTTATTTATAACTTCGTCTATTTGTTTTTGCATATTATCATCTGAGTTATTTTCTGTCTTTTCTTCAGAATTTTCTTCGATGGCTGGTGGAGTTTCTTTATCGTCAACTCTCACTTCCTCTTCATTTTCATTCCTGTCTTCCCCCATGGTTATCTGAAAATAGGAGAAAGTTAAAACAGTTTTTTAATTGGGTGGTATATTATAGTCTCTTGATGAGTCTCTGTGTTTGTTATCGAATTACTCCGAAAAATACATACATACATACATAGCATCACGCCTCATTCCCATAGGGGTAGGCAGAGACAACATCCTTCCACTTGCCACGATCCTTGCATATCTCCTTCGCTTCTTTCATTCTCATTAAACCTTTCATACAAGTTCTTCGGTTTAGAGTACTCTTGACTTGGCCCTTAATTAAAATGTCCTGGATTTGATCCAGGAATGTTCGCCTTGGTCTTCCCCTTCCAACTTTCGCATTCACTTTTGACTCATAAATCTTATTTGTCAGTCTCCTTTCATTCAATCTCTCTACATGCCCAAACCATCTAAGCATACATTTTTCAATTTTAGTCACTACATCTTCTTTTATACGCCGAATGTTATTACTCCGAAACAGCTTAAACGATTTTCGTGATATTTTTTAAATATATTCGGAGGATCTAGGAAGAACAGGTGGTAAAGTATTTTTCTATCTATTTAATCAAGATACGGATTTCTTCGGTTATGAATGATGATGACCTCTTCCCCGTTAGAAGTTAATGCCTGCCATTTAAATATATTTTCGAGAATTATTATACAATAAAACCCCGTTGATTCAATAATGTGTTCTCAATTCTAAGTCGACTTTTTACTTACGTTTTAAAGGTTAAAAAAGTTGTATCAACACGACCTTCAGTTATATTTACTTTCACTTGTGAATTATTCAATATTTAGGTCACATTAGTAAATACCTTTTGTACATTAGCTAATACAGTAATTCTGGTTTTGGTCATATTTAATTTTCAAGGTTACATTTATTTGACAAGTTTGTATTTTAATTACAATTAAAATATTTCTTATCTCAAATTCAACTTCAAAAATTCGTTTTTACAGCACTTTTGAATCGTCCTAACCACACCCTAATTCTTAAGTGCGACTGATGATGGTTACAAGGGTTCCTTCGCGCCATGTCCGGAAGTTTTATAACTTTATATTGTACAATTGAAATTAAGTAAATATTTTATTGAATAAGCTCTAATATTATAATATTTTGTCGGCCTCGCTGGCGATTATTCACTTTGCTAGAAGAGAAAATGGCATTTTCTAATTTGTGTGCCTCTGGAATGAGAGGTTTCGGTCGTAGCAAATTACCATGCGACTAGCAAAGACATACCGTCAAGCAAACAGATTAAATCGCTTTCATCTTAAATTATATCATCACTTACCATCAGGTGTGATCACAATCAAGCGCTAACCTGTCAGCAAAAAAAAAATATTCTTGATTACATAGTTTGTCCAGAAGAAAAGGTGACTTTTGAAAAAGCGCTTAAATAAATGTATATTTCAGGGGATTACTTTGAAGAGAATAATATTTATTCTAAGTAGCAGCTTATTAACGTTCCACTACTGGGCACAGGCCTCCTCACTCTTATGAGAGAGGGTTCTTAGACCCACCACGCTGCTCCACTGGGGATTGGTAGGCATAGTACACAAGTGTACTCTCTATTCCTTTACTCTCATAGTCCGATGTGACGGTAATCAGACACAACCGGAAAGAGATCAGGTGCAGGACTGACAGCTTAACGTGCTCTCCGAAGCACGGGGGTGGATTACACCGCAAATTTTTTCCCAACTTCGGGTAAATATTGAGAAAATCTTAATTAAAAACTCAACATCGATTTCGAATTGGCCCGACCCAGTAGTCGAACCCAGGAACCTCATGTCTGTAGTCGAACATGCTAACCACTAGACCAATGCCTTTTCAGGCAAATGGATATTGATGAATTAATAAATACTTTTAAGAAAAAAATAAAAAACAAACAAACCACGGATTTCTTAAAAACAAATCCAAAACTGAATTTAAAATAAATATGTGTTATTACCAGACCAATGTTTTTTAAACCTTTTTAATCGTGATATACATACATACATAGCATCACATCTCATTTCCTTTGGGGTATGAAGAGACCAAGTCCCTCCACTTGCCGCGATCCTTGCATATCTCCTTCGCTTCTTTCATTCTCATTCAACCTTTCATACAAGTTCTTCGGTTTAGAGTACTCTTGACTTGGCCCTTATTTAAAATGTCCTGGATTTAATTCAGGGACTTCTTGGTTTTCCCCTTCCAACTTGCGCTTTCTAATCGTGATATAGCTTCTATTATGCATATTTAATTATTTAAATCTATTTGTCTAATCAATAAGCCATAACGACTCAATAATTCTTTAATTTCAAATAAGATTATAATCAATTTGTTTCCTTGAAACAATTGTAGTTCCAGCTGTTAGATATGTAACTGTGTTACTGCACCGGATTGAATACTTTGATTCAAATTATTAGTTTTTATTTACGAAGTTTACTTGCTTCAATGGCTAATAAATTATTCACAAGTGCAGCTAATTTATACATAGACATATTTGTGTATAGAGTGTAAATTATTAGTAGGAATTTAATTAACATAACGTCTTAATTTAACTTTAAAACCAAATTATTTGAAGTGGAACCTCTTTAGTCGCATGAGGGTACAATTTTTACGGGTGAAACGCGTGATTAACGTCACAAAGATGTGCAGCATTTTATGCTAATTCGTTTGAAGGTTAGGTAGTTTTAATATTTACTTTATAGGCCACATTTATAGGCATTTTAATTTACCATTACATACAATTTTTATAAAATTTAAAATAAAAATATTTCATAAATTCTATTTCCTTAATTTTAAATACAAAAACATAATATAATTAATAATTACGTATATTGATTTTTGATTTTATTAAATTATTTGTTTTAATTTTCGACACTTTTAATATTTTAATGACAATTAAATTCATTTAATTTCTAATATATCGTTCGCTTTCTCTCCCTCTAAGTCTAGGAAATCTAAAGTTTTAGATTTGTATAAATATAAACAAGACTTAATAATTAGTGTGCCAAAGAAGTTTCACTCCTGACATTTGTTGGGGAGCACGTTTAATTTATATTCAAAAATAAACATTTTATTAATTTGATTTCACAAGGCTCCCAGTGACAAATCGAAATATTTCTAACGTAACAAAAAATAACAAAAAAATATCTAAACAACCAGGAAGGTAATAATCCTTTTTTTACACTAACGCAGTAGTTATATACCTTTACTTGTAATTAACTTTTTCAATAAGTAAATGTGCAGGGTCATGATTGAAGTTTCAGAGCAGTTACATTATAGAACTAGAATTGTCGAAATTAAACTTCGACGCTATAAATAAATCCTGCAATCAATTTTGGAGATATTCCACTGCGAATAGGCATCTTACTTTAATTTATTTGATTAGTTTCTTTTGCATTTTTCCCGGAAGTATCTTAGGCTTTTTATCTTAAAAAATGTTCTACCTCATCTGCTTCTATTTTACCAGTAACTTTAAGGCTTGTATTACAATGACATCATATCCTTATGCGCTAAACTCAAAAACTACTAAAATATCTTCATGAAATTATCACCAATAGATGGAGTGATTGTTGAAGAAGATTTTGATATATAATTTGGCACAGTTTTGTGTAAATTGCTTAAAATATAGCGATAATTGTCGTAAGTATTTCTCTTCATATAACAAAGCAAGATATGGTTGGATAATCCCTTTGATATAGATCTACAAAAACGTCTGCGACGGCATGTATGTATCTTTTAATGATAACTTTCTACATCCATTTTATCGTCTAAAAGTTTGGTCCTGTGCAGTATTGTAATTTGTTAATTATTCAAACGAATACAGTAGTCTGTCCTTATCAACTTAAATACGTTAAATACCTTAAGGTAATTAAAGTTGTTTTGTACATTATTATTTTTAATGCTTTATTTTTTTAAACATGATAACGTGGCAATTAGATTTTCACATAATGTAGTAATTAGCCACGTACATTTGCCTTTAAAAATGCCGAGATATTCCCGTATTAAATTTGAAAGCAGAAGCTATTTTGTTTATAACTTTTGTCTTATAGTAATGTAGATTTCTTTACTTATGCAGCGAGACACTACAATATAAGCGCAATACAAATTAGTTTAAAAAAACAATCTTTTAAAAATGACGCTATTTAAATCTTTACATAGTATTGTAATTTGTCATAAAACGAACCGAAAATGTCCTTACCCAAAATACTATCTACGTACTTTTCCACTAACAATTTAAATTAATGACAAACTTTTAAAAACTTTGCCGGGTCAGTTACTTTTTCAAATGGTATCGTAATTTGCTGTAAGATGGTCCGAGAAATGTATTTTTAAATGCCTGAAACAATAACCACCTTGTTGATTTGATTGTAACTTAGAGTAATGAAGATTTCCGTACTTATACAGCGAAACAACAATATAATGTTGCCAGTTTTCCTCTAACATATCAGGTGATAAAAACAATCTTTTAACAGGGCTACTTAAATCTTAACATAGTATTGTAGTTTGTCCTAAACGTGTAGAGAAATTTCCTTTTAAATACCTAAAACTACTTTATTGATTGCATTTCGACTTATAGTAAGATTTATGCAGATTTCCCTATTTATCAGCGAGACACTACAATATAAGCTTCCGGTCTTTTCCTCTAACTAATTGGGTTATAAAAAACGATAGCGTGTTAGTTAAGTCTTCACATAGCATCGTGATTTGCCATAAAACGTGGCGAGAAATTTCCTTATGCATACCTAAAACATTATGTACTTTATTGATTGGATTTTGACTTATATAGGGCAGATTTCCTTACTTATCAGCGACACACTACAATATAAGCTTGCAGTCTTTTCCTCTAACTAATTGGGTTATAAAAAACGATAGCGTCTTAGTTAAGTCTTCACATAGTATCGTGATTTGCCATAAAATGTGCCGAGAAATGTCCTTATAAATACCTAAAACATTATCTAATTTATTGATTGGATTTTGACTTATAGTAATGCAGATTTCCTTACTTATGCAGCGAGATACAACAATATAACCTTGGGTCTTTTCCTCTAAAACAAATTAAGTTATAAAAACAATCTTTTAAAAATGACAGCATGCTAGTTAAGTCTTGACATAGTATTGTAATTTGCTATAAAACGTGCTGAAAGATGTCTTTATAAATACCTAACACTATCTAATTTATTGATTGGATTTTGACTTATAGTAATGAAGATTTCCTTATTTATCAGCGAGGCACTTATATTGTATAAGCTTGGGTCTTTTCCTCTAACAAAATTAGGTAATAAAAACAATATTTTATAAATGTCAGCGTGTTAGTCAAGTCTTCACATGGTATTATAATTTGCCATGTGCTTTTGCTGTAAAACGTGCCGAGAAATGCCCTTATATAGTGTAATTAGGGACCATGAACTATTTAATATTAACGGTACGTCTTAAACACGCGACATGGATGAAAAACTGAATGAGTTTCCATTGTTTCTCTTTGTAATCTGATTTCTTTATTGCTAACATTTGTAGTTTAGTTTTTATTGCTGACAGGTTAGAGGTTGACTGTATTATCGTCTGATGGTGAGTAATAACCGCGTTAATCGAGATATATAGGTAGAGGATCTAATAGTACGAATTTACTAATCAAATCAAATCAAAACATTTATTCGCTGAATATGGTAAACATAGTCCTCATATTCTTTAAGTTTGCGAAATTACAGGTTTTAGTAAATCTAAGGAAAGGTATCTTTACATTATTAATCCAATAATTACAATTTTATTAGAATTAATCCTAATAACATTATATGGAACCAATTTTCAATTAAAATTACTACTATTAAATGATGTTATTAAAATGAACTTATATATTATATTACCTCTTATTAAATATAGTATAAATAAGTATAGTATAAATATAGTAACTTATTATTACTTATTGCTAATTTCCCTTTAAATAGTCATCAACGGAGTAGAAAGTTTTATTGATCAGAAAAGATTTAACAGAATTTTTAAATTTTATACCCTTTTTAGATTGTGAGGCATATTAGCTTATATCTTTTGGTAATTTATTAAAAATTTGAATAGCCATCACGCAAACACTTTTTCGTGCCTAGATATATCTTTAGTTTTTTAATCAGTGTAAGTCCTGTGGTGCTACTAGTTTTTGTTATAAGCGGATATAAACCGACTTATAGACTAATTTAACAGACTTATAAATTAAGTATTCTTAGTTCTTACCGAAATGTATCATACTATACATTAAAGTGAAATCATGAAATCAATCTGAGTTTAAGACAGTAATTTGTGTTTAGGTCTAAATTGTTAGATGGTTTCAGCTAAAGTTAGTTACTATCCTTTTTTTACGCTGGGAAATGCCTTTACGGACCCAGATCAGACCTAAAATCTTATCAAGAATGTGGGACTCGCTAGTAAGATACCAGAATACCGACTAAAACCCAGCGATACCCTCCACATCCTTTTGTGGAGCACCAGCATCGGTAGAAGCATAGTTACCACCCTATTACCAAAGACATCTAATATTTTGAAAAAATTTAAAAGAATTGATAAGTAAATAAACTTTTACTGGCTAGAATGTACCATTATTTACCATCAGGTGAGATCGCTCTGAAGCGTTAACCTGCCAGTTAAAAAAAAATGTTATGAATGAAATGTTGGCGTTTCTTGGCACAGTATTCACATTCATGGCACATTACTATGTTTGCTGCCAGAACTGCCTCGCCTTCTATTAGTAAATTACTTTAGTTTCCTATGGTCCATCTATATTAAAATATCATTTATATTAAAATGTGGTGTTGGAGACTACTTCTAGAGATAAGTTCGACAAAATTCCGCACTGATTCCTCCTTACTCAGGATGCTTAAGATGAAATAGAGATTGTCATCGCTTGTCAACTTAATTCTTAAGTTCATTGGCCATATTACCAGAAAGGAAGCAACCATAGAACACCTGGTGGTTCAAGGCAGTGTCGAAGGGACGATCTTCAACGAGATGGAGACAATAGAAGCCGCGATTCAGCTTACCAAAGCAGAATGTTCTTGCAGTGCCGTTGAGAGACAGAGACCGTTGAAGAATTATCGCGAAGAGTGCATTAGAGTATAACCACGACCACTCTGCCAAGAGTGAACGAATAAAAAGAACATATAGAATAGAAGGTGAGATGTCAACGTTATTCTAGTGTTTGTATTAAAACTACACTAAAAAGATAATAATTCTTACAATATTTAAATAATTCTTTCTCGGTTTAAAACATCTTTCTGTTCCGAAATAAGCAATTTAAATATAGGTTATTATTAACACTGTGGTGTCGGTTCAATAGACTATTTTTTGATATTTAATTAGTTTAGGGTGTGATACCAACGAATGTGTTAATTGTAATAGATTAGAATAATTAAATTAACTTTTTTTATACTTTAAGTGTCTTATTTGTTTTCAATATTATAACGTGAAGTAAGAAGTTTCATACACATTATTACGAAAACTATTCTGGACGTAGGAGTATGAAATAAACCATACTTATGTACACTAATATTATAATGAGGAAAGATTTGTATTTTTGTATATAACGAATAAACTCAAAAAGTACTAGACCGATTTTAATAATTATTTCTCATTAGAAAGCTACATTATCACTGAGTAACATAGACTATATTTAGTACTTAGATTACAATAGAAATCTTTAGAAATTCCTATTAAAACCAACCGAAGGTGTAAGAAAATTAGCAATAAAATGTCTTTCATCGCATACGCTGTGAAGAGTATTAATGATAGGACAAAAGAATGTTCGACAATATTATAGAATATATCAATATCTACAAAAAACTTCGCGAGATCATATGTCTAACTATTATAGTTACGTCACTATAACTACTTTTTTACATTTAACACATTGATAGAAATGGCGATCAAAATCAGACCGTATTTTCCATACCATTTATAAATTTTTATCCATATAAATAATTTAATATTAAAAATTGTCTCAATATCTGATGGTTATTTTTTGAAGTATAATTATAGCGTGCAAAGGCGGTCCTATGGCTACAAGCAATTTCTTCCAGACAACTTAATGATGTTGAGAAGCAGANAGACTTCAATGCTTGGATCAGACAACCGCTCACCCCATACGTAGATAACGTTGACCACAGCTCATTCCATTATGCATATAAATTACATTAAATGAATAAAAAACACATCTACCGTACAGACACACGCACATAGCGTATAGGTACATACGTCAATCGTTCACAATTATGTCAAACGTCAAAAGGTTACATTAAAAAAGTTTATATTGTCAAAAGCACTAAAGAGGTTGCATTAGAAAAGGTACTATGTTATATAAATAAATATATATGTCCATTCAAAATTCAAGATATTTAGGAAATTAAATATGAAAGTTAAACAATCGATGTGATAATGGATAGTTTGTTGACAACTTAGACACATTAAAATTTATATAATCACATAAAAGTTTAGGTAATCAATGTCCATTAAAATACAGAAAAAACGCATCCAGTGTAAACAAAATGGTTTTTGCACAACGAAAGTAAACATAAGCATGGTGGCTTAGTATTTTCGAAATTCCAAGCTGTGGGTTAAATAAACTTTGTTTAATAAAAATTTAAAGTGCGTGCGTACAAAGTACACATGTCAGAAGTGAAACTTCTATGGCCAACTAATTTTTAAGTCTTTTTTATATTTATACAAATCTTTAGATTTTCGTGACTTAAAAGAGAGAAAAAGGAAGATATGTTAGGAATTCAATTGTCATTAAAATATCAAGTGTCGAAAATTATCACAAATAATTTATTGAAATCTCAATTGTAAATAAAAATGATTATTGTCAATATTAGAAGTGAGAGAGAGAGAAAACACTTTACTGCACACAAGATAAAAATAAAAAGACATATAAGCTAAGGTACTTATAAGTATAATTATAGCGTGCAAAGGCGGTCCTATGGCTACAAGCAATTTCTTCCAGACAACTTAATGATGTTGAGAAGCAGACTAAAATAAATAATAGGGCAGAACAGCACCAGCAACTTAAATATAATATATAAAAATAAATTTTTGTTTACAACTACATATATAAGACATTTGTTAATGAAATATAAAAATATAGAAGTTATTAAAATGTCACATTTTCTTTGTAAATATTAAATAGCATAAAAATGCTGTACATCTTCGTGACGCTAATCAGGCGTTTTATCTGTAAAAATTTTACCCTTGCGCTTAAAGAAGTTTCACTTCAATTATTATAAAACCGTCCGTCTGTCTGTTAGCGATAACCTCGAAAGTGAAAGTGAGTTTTCATCAATAGATATAGTGATCCTTAAGGAAGATTTAAGTGCTTAATTTGGTAAGGTTTTATATAAATAGATTTAAATATAACGAAAATTTCAATGAAAATAAGCGGCTTGGGAGTTCAACAAAAACGCTGCATAATCTCCTCAATTCCTCTGATATAGGTCTACAAAAAATCTGCGATTGCATACGTCTATCTTTTTAAGATAACTCTCTACATCCATTTCACCTTCTAAGAGATTGGACATTTATAATATTTATTAATCCTTATCAACTTAAATACGTTAGGTCATTGATATATATATTTTAATAGATATCTCAGATTATTTAACTCGTTTATGCATTCTCGTTCGTTTTCATGTTTTCTACCAACAGATTTATGAGGAAAGCGCTATCTATTCTAAATCTATTGGAGATATAATAAAACAATACATGGTGGGATATTCCTGTTTTATACATCTACAAAAAAGTCCATGATGGCTTTTATCTAACTTTTAAAGATAACTCACTATAACAATAGAAAGAAAATGATGCGGTAATTGTAAAATTATGTAAATGGACATATTTGAAGGTCTAGTTGGTAGAATGACGAGAGTATTTGCATCGTTGTCGAAAGTCCTGGGTTCAATACTCGTCATGACAAATTCAGAAAATAGCATTGTCTAATTTATCCGTGATTGGACTGATGAGAAGCTTCGGCCGTAGCTAATTACCACCCTACTAGGAAAGGAAGCCTGCCAACCCGCAATCGAACAGCGTGGTGGGTCTTACCCTAGCGGAGTGTCCAGCGTGGCATATCTTGTTGTCGCTGGTTAGAGGAGATCTTTCACTGGAGAGCATAATTGGGGTAATGCTCGCCAGTGAAGTTGGGTGGAAGGAGGCTAATGAGAGGCTAAAGGAGCAAGAGGCTGCAGCTCTCGTTCGCCGTCGGAGGAAGCTTGGTGGCTGAAGCCGCACTTTTGTACTTCCTGACTCACTCTATTGAGTGGTAGATCCTCATAGTCGTTACCATCAGAGTCACTAGAGTGGAATGCACTTAGGGAACCTCTAGTGATGGATGAACCTCTAGTGATGGAGTGATGGATGGAACCTCTCATGGATGGGGAGGGATCCGCTGGGTTTTAATGGGTATTCTGTTATCAGTGAGTCCGACTCTGTGGAAACCATAAGAAGTAAATGATCTCATACTGCGTTTGTCTCAGACTCTATCATCACTTACCATTAGATGAGATTAAAAAACGCTAACCTGTTAGCAATAAAAAGTTAAGCATATCATGTACATAAAAACCATTTACACCAAATAACATTAATGAATTATTTATAAATTATCGCAAAAATAATTAAAGCGTATAATGTATATTATATAATGAAATCTTGTCTATAAATTACTCTATCTATTGGTGAAAGCCCGTTCAGTAGTTTCGACTTTATCGCGAAAATGGAAAACCCCGTTTTATTATATGTAAGAATATCGTCATTATGAATATTTTATAGTTTTTTAAACTGCGTTCAAAGTACGTTTATCAGGACGTATGTTAATTTTTATGAGTGTCAAGTATAGGTAATAGTCAACGACCTCATATTGGTAGTGTATTAATTATAGTTGGCTATTAAATAGTCGCAATATATATTAAATAATCTACACTAATATTATAAAGAGCAAAGATTTGTATTTTTGTAAGTAACGAAGAAACTCAAAAAGTACTGGACCGATTTTAATAATTTTTTTTTTCATTAGAAAGCTACATTATCACTGAGAAACGTAGACTATATTTAGTACTAGATTACTGTAGAAATCTTTAGAAATTCCTATTAAAACCAACCCAAGGTGTAAAAAAATTAGCCATAAAATGTCTTTCATCGCATACGCTGTGAAGAGTATTAATGATAGGACAAAAAATTTCCGACAANTTTTTCATTAGAAAGCTACATTATCACTGAGAAACATAGGCTATATTTAGTACTAGATTACTAAAGAAATCTTTAGAAATTCCTATTAAAACCAACCCACGGTGTAAAAAAATTAGCAATTAAATGTCTTTCATCGCATACGCTGTGAAGAGTATCAATGACAGGACAAAAAAATGTTCAACAATATTATAGAATATATCAATATCCACAAAAAACTACGTTTTTTACATTTAAAAAATTGATAGAAATGAAAGATATCATAAAATAAATAAAAATACATGCCGGCGGCGGCCGCCACGCAGCGCATCGAGTAACTAACTCGGCGAGAGAGGGGAAGAAGGGGGTGCACCATTATGAACTAGGTTGTCTTACGCAGTGGACGCAAGCGACATTGAATATTTCCAGTTTTTTTTTAACACATTTTTATGCTTCACTTAAAAAGTTCTTTTCAGAGCTACTTAGTTTTAGTATCATGACTCACACTTTTTCATAATATTTGTTAATTCATGGTCGTTTTAATTATCATACCTATAACTTAAATATCTGTACCTATTTATGTCTACCCGTGCGAAGCCGGGACGGACGGCTAGTATCTTATATATCCGTGATAATATTCACTTATACAGCAAAAAAAGTGAAACACACAATTTTAATACCAGCAATAAAAACACACTTGTAATCCTATATTTTAGAGTGAAGAAGGTTCAGAAATCATTTTTCGGGTTCAGCATAGCAATCAGTTTTAGATTTGCCTCCACATAAATATAGAAAATATGTCAAAAACATGCTTTTGCAGAAGGCCATAATGTTGAAGATTATTTAAGCGATAGCAATGTTTGGACTTGATTCCAGTTGCTTACAGAAGCAATATATTACACATTGTAACATACACAACTATCTTTAAAAGAGTAATCGTTGAGTTTCTTGCCGGTTTTTTCTCAGCGGATTCAACTTTCTGAACTGGTAGAAGATTTGTTACCAACGGACAGACGACTGACAATTTAAAAGTGCTTTTTGAGCGTACTTGAATAAATAATTTTTTGATTTGATTTGAATAATCTTAACTAATACTATAAAGAGGAAACATTTGTATATTTGTATGAATGTATACGAGTATATGTATGTTTTGTATCGTTATAAATTAGAAAGCTGCTTTTTCATTGAACAACATAGGCTTTATTACTTTCTCAAAACAAATAAGGATCCTTAATAAAAGTGCATTCATGTAACCCAAGGTGTGAAACAAAAAAATCTGTTACCGCGTGCGTTGCGAAAACCATTGAAGATAGAACAAAAGTATGTTCTGCAATAGTATAGAACGTATTAATATGTATAAAAAAGTCCACAGTACTATATGTCCAACTACTGTAGTTATGCTATAACTACTTTTTACATTTTAAAAGTTAATAAAAATGCTGACAATAATCGAACCATTATTTATACCTCTTATTAATCCTTATACTAGTAAATGATATTTTATTAAACACTGTTTCAATACCTGTAAAAATATTTATAAATTATTATAATAGGACATTTCATTCAAAAGATATAACGAATTTTAAATTGTCAATGTAAAGAAAATAAGTATCCCGAGTCGAACATTTGAGTGTCAAGTCCAAGTTTTGCATTTAGAATTTAATTAAAAATTACTAGACCGATTTAAAAAAATCTTCGAATACGTAATTTTACGTAAATGCTGTTACGAATTTTAAAATGTATTACTTAGATATATATTGATTGTAAAGTTTAATCTGTATATTGATGAGATTTTGAATGTAAGTGTGTATCTAACCTTAAGGAAAGTAATGAAAAACTAAATAAAATAAAACATTTATGTTAACAAAAATAAATCTAAAGACTCAGTAAACTTTCCACTGTCATGAGATCGGTATCTACATGGACGAAGCCGTGGGGCTTTGCTAGTAATTAATAATATAATAAATAGTAAATATATGTTTGTCATGCCTACTGATGATTTATAGAGTAAATCTTAACGTATGAATATAGATATATGTCTCAGGAAACGGATCTACGATTTAAGCAACTCAAACAACAAAACTCATATATTTATAACTAGCTGAAACCGCGACTTCGTCTGCGTGTTTTTGGGTAGGATTTTCATTAAATTTGACGATTTGTTTTACAAATAAGTTCATACGTATAAATACTTCAATGAGCTATTTGCTGTGTGCAGGTGACACACCCCCTTGCGGGTGGAATTCCATGAATTCCTACTTAATTTAAAGTTTCTAGGCCTTATGGTTCCAGAGATATCGTGATGAGCCAATAGTTAACACCCCCGCAACCTCCCTTGCGGGTGGAATTTCGCAAAATCCGTTCTTAGCTAACCTCTATTCGGCAAAATGAATATTCCTACCAAAGTCTCTAGGCCTTACAGGTCCAGAGATATCGTGATGAGTCAATAGATACCTGGATATATCTTATATATATAGATATCCGTTAGATATTAGTACAAGTTTATGTCACGAAAGGAACATGTAAAGGAAATCTCTCAGTAGCTTTCTTTTTTATCCGGACCCTGTTGGAATATGGAGAAACACGTTCACAATAAGACACTACGTGGCGAGAGGATAATATATGCCGAATTTCAAGACAATCTGGTGAATACTTTAGCGATCTCAAAATGAGTCGTTTTTCGCTTATATATCCGAATCCCGTGGGAATATGACGAATATGACGAAATGGGAATATGACGAAAGTTATGTCCAATATCCATGTTCCGCTCCACCCAGTCATCGTTGAGAACTCCGCATTCGAAATTGTAGACGAATATACATACCTGGGACACATAGTCCAACTAGGTAGGTCCAATTTCGACGAAGAGGTAAACCGCCTAATCCAGTTCGGTTGGGCAGCGTTCGGGAAACTACGCCAGATATTTTCGTCCGATATCCCTCAGTGCCTGAAGACGAAGCTCTTCGAACAGTGCGTGTTGCCAGTGATGACCTACGGCTCCGAAACGTGGTCGCTGACTATGGGCCTCATTCGAAAGCTCAGAGTCACTCAGCGTGCGATGGAGAGGGCTATGCTCGGAGTTTCTCTACGCGTTCAAATCAGAAGTGAGTAGATCCGTAGCAGAACCAAAGTCACCGACATAGCCCTCCGAATCGCGAACCTGAAGTGGCAATGGGCGGGGCACATAGTCCGACGGACCGATGGACTTTGGGGCCCGAAGGTGCTGGAGTGGCGACCACGCACCGGGCGGCGCAGTGTAGGGAGTCCCCCTACAAGGTGGACCGACGACATAAAGAGGGTCGCCAGTAGCCGCTGGAGCCAGGCGGCACAATACCGGGCCTTGTGGACGTCATTACGTGAGACCTATGTCCAGCAGTGGACGTCCATCGGTTGAAGCGACGACGTGGGAATATAAGCTCGTTCTTAGTGAGCGTTTACGTTGTCTACATTAAAAAGTAGCGTACGTCCTTTATCAGGCTCTAGACTATCTGTATACCAAATTGCGCTTAAATCGGTTAAGTAGTTATGTCGTTAGAGCACAACAGACATTGTTACTTTTTTACTATATTAGTCAGGATATTTTGGTAAGTAACAAGGTTTCTAATAGTACCTTAGTTAATAGTTTTTTGGTTAATGACATAGGAGATGTTAAAAGGAATAACAGTTAGATGCATTGATAGATACATTCTTTATTTCAAACCGAAAACTATAACAATATAAAATCTTAAATGGATAAGAAACCTCAGTATCCAAAGGCGGTCTTATCGTAAAAGATATATCCTAAGACAGCTGTTTGGTGTAGGAAACTGTTATTAATAAGAAGCAGGTGGTTACAGTTTTATTTAAAGTAAACCAACTGATATGAAACACACTCCTGTTCCTTTTAAAAGTAAGTAAGTAAGTAAGTAATAGCCCTTTAACGTCCCACTGCTGGGCACAGGCCTCCTCACTCCGAGGAGCGAGGGTTTTTAGAGCATAGACCCACCACGCTGCTACACTGCGGATTGGCAGGCATAGTACACAAGTGCACTCTCTATTCCTTCACTCTCAAAGTTCGATGTGACGGGAATCCGACACGATCGGAGAGAGATCGAGCGCAGCACCGACGGCTTAAGGTGCTCTCCGAGGCACTGGGGTGGATCACACCGCCAACTTCCTAACTTCGGGCAAATATTGAGAAAATCTTAACAGAAAACTTAATATCGATTTTGAATCGGCCCGACCGGGACTCGAACCCAGGACCTCATGTCTGTAGTCGAACATGCTAACCACTAGACCAATGAAAACATGGACTCCTTTTTAAAACATGGACTATATTAAACCTGGGAATGGAGATTTTAACAGTTACACTATGACGTTTTATGTAGAGATATCGTCATAATGACATCAAGGTTTATGTATTTGTTTATTTATTTTTATATCAATTATTCATGTGTTATCTGTCTGTAGCCCGCTACCTATCTATAATGATTAAGTGGTAATAAAAATGCTTAACCAGATAAAAAGATTACGCAACCTTGATATATAACAATTATTTTTATATAAGATAAAAAGGTAATATAATGTAATAATCTCCTACCGTTTCATTGTTGTGTATAGAAATTTTTACTTTTAGAAGATAGGTTTTGGAGTTTAGAACTACCATACTTCTATATTAGTGTGCCACACTATACCGGAGCCTAGTAGTGGCCTATATTAGTGCGCCACGCTTTTCCGTAGCCTAGTAGCCTACATTAGTGGGCCACACTATAGCGAAACCTAGTAGTAGCCAATATTAGTGGGCCACGCTATACTGGAGTCTCGTAGTAGCCTATATTAGTGAGCCACACTTTACCAGAGCTTCGTAGTAACCTATATAAGTGGGCCACACTTTACCGGAGCCTAGTGGCAGCCTAAATTAGCCGGCCATACTATACCGGAGCCTCATAGTAGCCTATATTAGTACGCCACAATTTTCCGTGGCGCAGTAGTAGCTTATATTAATGTCCCACGCTATAGCGAAGCCTAGTAGTAGTCTATATTAGTGAGTAGGGATGTCGGAAATTTAATAAACTATCGATATACATCATATCGATATATTTTGAAAATATCAATATCGATATTAATATATTTGTTAAAAACTATCGATGTATCGGTATGATTTAACAAAGAATATTTATGCTCTAAAAGTTAGTTTACTTGGCCTAAGCTAATTCAGTTATCTTACATGTCTAGATAAATATTAATCGATATACATTAATTTCAATCGATTATCGATTGATTGTTTGAAAACTAGGTAGGTTATAAAACATATGTCAGTGATGTCGACAAAACGAAAGGGCAGTTAAGGTTGAAATTGACGGACTGAATTGCCAACTTAAAACCAAATTATAAAACAGCATATCGCGTCGACCAAAAATAAAAAAAACAATATATTATTTGAAAAAAAGAAGGGAGTATGTAAAGTATTCATTGTTCAAATCTTAAAATCTAAAAAGGTTTGTTGGTTGTCTGTAAAAATATCGATTTTTATACCTTTTCGATACTCGGAATTTGATATCGATTCATCGATATATCAGAACCTTAAATATCGCATAAAAATATCGATACATTGAAAAAATATTATCGATGTATCGATATTTTTTCAACAAGCCTATTAGTGAGCCACACTTTACCCGTGCCTCGGAGAGCAGAAACATATACAGTTACCTTTATTGAATTATTAATTTTATATTGCCTAATAGTACTTACAACAATTCTTTTTTTATATCTTACGTTATAAAGAAATTAAACTTTCACCCCCTTTAAGTTACAATTTCGATTGAAGCACCCATTTTCTGCAATGACAATCGATCTTTTTGATTTAGTATTAATAATATCGGTACGAAAATTATATATGTCAATGATAGACATATACAAACATGCACTGATAATGAGTGTCTTGATAGAGCCTAACAAAATATTTTAGATAAACTGCAGACTAACGTAAAATATAATGTCTTATTTAGGTATTTCGCAGTCGTTTAGACGTATGTTTATTAAAGAAATTTTGGTGTTTGGTAAAGAAAAATATCGTGGGTAAACCTGCATGTTCTGCATGTTCAATTCTGGGACATGTGTAGCCTGCGAACCCCCCGTAGCAGGGTGAATCTACATTCTGTAAACCCTTTCTACTATGACTGAGGAGCAGCAGTGCGGCTTTAAAATGCTGCTACTAACTTTTTTTTCAACCTTTAATAAAGCGTTAACATCTTTAGGGATTTAAGATGAATAGGCTTTCGGCTAAGGAGGTTGAAAAAAGTTAACAGAAGCTCTTAAAGTCCCACTGCTGTTCCTCACTCATCACCTCAAGATCGTACAGATCGTAGACCCACTCTGCTGCTCCACTGGGGGTTTGCAGGCTACACATGTCCCATATTTGAACACGCAAGACATGCAGGTTTCCTCACGATCATAACAATAATAATAAGCCTTCTTTAAGTTTAGATCTTTAGGGTTTCTGTATTTTATATGTTAGATAAATAGATAAAGTAGTAATAATTATGTCAGTACATGGCTCTTATTCTTTGATACTTTTCATTTAGTATTACGATTTAGAAAAATAGTAAAACAGTGAAGCTATTATAAATGAATCATTTACTGTTATTAATTACATACAGACTAATATTTAGTTATATGATCACACCTGGTGGTAAGAGATACAGTCTACGATGGAAGCGCGCTAAAAAGAGGCGATATACCTCAAATGGAACGCTGGAAATGCTGCATCATACCTCTTTGCTAAGCGGTACGTCTTTGCTGGTAACTACCATCAGTCTAGACTCAGACAAAATAGAAAATGTTTGACTAGGCTATAGGGCAGTAGCTGAAAATCGGTGCCGTGTGTCAGGTTTCTGGCACACAGCAATACCGAGCTGTTCTGCCTTTTCGGGGCTTGGTGGGGGTTGCAAAACGTTTAAACCAATAGTTGTGGTTTCAATGTATTGCAATTACTCAATGATTCAATGCATAGATATACATATTATATAATTGTACCTATATAAAGTTATTTTCTTTCTTTCATTCAGTTTCCTAAACTTGCCCTATCAGGGATCGAACCCGAGACCTCTGCTAGCAAATCGAATACTCGCACCATTGCACCAACGAGGCTGTCAAGTTTCTAAAATGCATCTTCACTCTTTAATGGTAACTTTAAAAGATTGTAAATAAAATTATGTAAGTATAATACGTATTTAAATGTACAAATATCTTTAACCTCAATGAAATATAATTGAAGTTGGCAATAAAGTGTCAAAATACCTTAAAAAGAAGTCATTTATTTTTATTAAGCAAAACAAAATTTCATTCACTTTTTTACATATTTAAAAACTGGAAATTTATAAATTACTCGAATAATTCATTGAAACTGATTTTGGCATTTCATTCATAAAGAATAACTGGTATTAATTTTATTGAAAAGAAATGCAGTTATCGCACGTGTAAATATTTATCAATGTCAAGGAAGTTTATTTTTTAAAAAATAATTAAAATTGTCTTGATTTATGTTAACGATAACAGAAGGGGTTATTGAAAATTACCTTTTGTTTATATTAAAAAATAAAAATTACATAATTATAAAAGAGAAATATAGTTTTATAAGATTTAAAAAATAATTATCAAAGTTAGCGAGTTTTTTTTAATTAATTAAAGTTGTTCGAATTTTCATGGTTATATAAAAGAAAGAGTTGTTTAAAATTTCCTTTTGTTTATATTGAAACAAAAAAATATTTTATAAAAGAGTAAAATGTAGTTATCACACTTGCAAATAGTTATCAATGTCAAGAAAGTTTATTTTTTAAAAAGCAATTAAAATTGTCGGAGTTTATACTAAAGATAACAGATTTTATTTAATTAATTAAAATGGTCTTGATTTTTATGGATATATAAGAGAAACAGTTATTGAAAATTACGTTTTGTTTAATTTACAATATACAAAGTAAATAATTTTATAAAAGAGAAATATGTCATCACACATGTAAATTAATTGAAACTGATTTTGTAATCATTATCAATATCAACGAAGTTTATTTTTTTAAAAGAATTGAAATTGCCGTGATTTATGTTAAAAATAACAAAAAAAATTGTTTAAAATTAACTTTTTTTTATTTTACAATATAGAAATTATATAATTTTATGTAAAAGAAACGTAGTTATCAGCCGTGTGAATAATTCGCAATTTTAACTGATATTTTTAAAATTTATTAAAATCATCGTGATTTTTATGGTTATATAACAGATAGAATTAATTAAAAAATTAACCTTTGTTTATTTCATTATATAGAAATTATTTAATTTTATGAAAAAGAAATGTAGTTCTCACAAGTGTGAATAATTATCATTGTCAACGAAATTTATTTTTTTAAATGAATTGAAATTGTCGTGATATATATTAAAAATAATTGAAAGACATGTTAAAAACTACGTTTTGTTTATTTTATACATAGAAATTATATAATTTTATAAAAAACAAATGTTATTATTACACGTCTATGTAAACAAAATGTATTTTTTAAATATATCATTTTTATTTAAATGAATCAGACAAGTTGTCGTGATTTTTATGAGCATACAAAATAAAGTTTTATTTTACAATATTGAAATTAAATGATTTTATAAAAGAGATCTTATCACACGTGTAAATAATTATCAATGTCAATGAAAGTTTATTTTTTAAAAATGAATGAAATTTGTCATGATTTATGTTAAAGATAAAATATTGTTTAAAATTACCTTTTGATTCAACAGTCAACGAAGTTTATTTTTTAAATGTATTATTTTTATTTAAATGAATCAGAGGAATTGTCGTGTTTTTTATGGACATATAAATTGAGTTTTGTTTATTTTACAATATAGAAATTATATGATTTTATAAAAGAGTCATCGAAGTTTATTTTTTAAAAATGAATGAAATTTGTCACGATGTATGTTAAAGAGTTGTTCAAATTTACCTCTTGATTATTTTTGAACACACAAAGTTTATATTTTCTCACATAAACGTGTCACATAACAATTTAATAATGAAATAAATTCAAATGCAACGGGCGTACGCACTACAGTACGACGAACTGATAACTGAATGATTGCTAGTACCACAGTACTACAGCGTACGCAATCAGCGAACGCAATAGTTCCCTCAACAGATATTTAAACGTTTAAATTAAATTATATTGACATAACCTCAACGCCAGTTTATTTGCAATAATAAATTCATTTATTAATTCTAAAATGCATATTTACTTTTGAAAACACTTATACACCATAAATAAATATATTTAGTTGACTTTCATTTATTATTTACTTCGTTTTAAGATTTTATTCAAGACGAGTTGTTATCCGCGGTGTTATTCGTATAATTCCAGTATTTTTGGGTGGCGATTGGTTGGATGTTTTAGTTCAGTCATGTGGTCTAAAGAACACTCGTTTTTTGATGTAGAACTTCTTTATGAACCCTTGACTTGGGATTAAAACTGGCTAAGGCCAAACGAGAGCGTTACGAAAAGTGTTATCAGCCTAGGCGAACGGCTGGAAGTTTTACTTCAGTCTTGTGGCCTAAAGCACTATCGTTTTTTGATGTAAAACTCTTTACGCCCCCTTGACTAGGGGATAAAGATGGTGAATGGATTACGAGAGCGTTACGAAAAGTGTGACCGGCCTAGGCATACGAATGGATGTCTTACTTCAGTCGTGTGGTCTAATTTCCTTTATTCACCATCTTATTCCCCAAATCAAGCGTGTGTAAAGAAGTTTTACATAAAAAATAATGTATCCATATGAATAACGTTCCAATAAAATAAAATAGTGAGTTATCTATTATAATACCAGGGGGTACACATCTTTGTCTATTTGTCCGATAGTCATAGTATGGTACACGGGTATGCGATCCCGGCTCCCCGAGCTATTACTGAATCTTCTCTGGTCTTCCGAGTCAGTAATATCCTACTACCTTATATTTTCCTTTCTCTTCCTTACAAAGTTCCTATCTTTTTGACCCGTTCCTCCCATTTATTCCATTTTCCTACCCACTTCCTGCCAGTCCAAGGTGTACCGTGCCGAGGGACTCATGGCTAGGGGCATTTGCCTAGTCGCAAGCGATGGCCCTGGGACCGGGCGAACCCAGAAATAGGCTAGCCTTATTCTGGCATGCGGGGCTCTGCCAGAATGGACCTATGTTCCCTTGCTACTCGTGGGAACGCAATGGTGATATTATTACATTCCAAAAATGGCGGCGATGAGATTCGCAATCCATCACGTCACGTTCCTAATGGGGGCGAAAAGCGGGCTACCGAGAGCCGCTTTGCTACTTTGAATGTAAGAGGAGGAATGAATGAAAAGATTGATGAAGTATGCCAGATGATGCATGATAGGTGCATAGATGTACTCTGCGTGAATGAGACAAAGAGGAAAGGATGTGATACCACGAAACATAGCCCTTACACAGCTTACTGGTCTGGTGTAAGCAGTGATAAGAGAGGCTGTCAGGGAGTTGGTATCATACTTTCCGAAAGAATGGATGATTGTGTGAAAGAAGTGAAATACGTGAGTCCTAGACTCATCTGGATCAGGCTAAAAGTTGGACTTACTCGGATCTTTGTCTTGGGTGCTTATGCTCCGACGGATCTGGGCACCAGAAAGTCCAATAAAGCCCAAAAAGAAATAGATGAGTATTGGGAAAGTGTGAGTGATACGTTGAATGAATGTGAACCGAATGAGCGAATAATTATGTTAGGAGATTTTAATGGATGGGTAGGTGTGAAACGTGATGGATATGAAAGGACTCTTGGTATGTTTGGTGACAAACGGGTGAATGAAAATGGACGAAGTTTGCTTGGAATATGTGTGGAACATAGTCTTTTTGTGGCAAACACTATGTTTGAGCACAAGGGGATTCATGTGTATACAAGGGAAGAAGGGAATGCTAGAAGTATGATTGATTTTGTAATTGTGGACGAAAAACTGAAGAAGAAAGTTCTAGATGCTCGAGTATACCGCGGGGTCGACATCGATACTGACCACTACCTGGTTGTTGCCCGAATCGGTGGTCTTTTTAATCGGTGGCGCCATAGAAAGAAGGAAACCTCGAGCATTCTTGAACGAATAAAAGTGGAGAGATTGCAAGAAGAGGATGTTAGAGAAGAATATCTGAAAAATTTGAGTGGGCGATTCAAGAGTGAAGACGAAGGAAATGAGATTGAAAGTTTATGGAATAAATTTAAAGATGGAGTGGTTGGTGCTGCTATTGATGTATGTGGCGTGTCTAAAAGGAGGAAAGGTAAGAAAGAGAAGAATTTGTGGATGGACAAAAATGTTCAAGCAGCTGTGTGTGAAAAGAAGAAAGCTTGGTCCGATTGGTTGGCTACAAAAGCGAACCAACGAATGCAAAAGGCAACGAATGATGACGTAAAAAAGGCAAGAATGGAATACAAAAGGGTGAAAGTAATCGTGAAAGAAGCTGTAAGAAAGAAAAAAGAAGAATACAGTGATATGTATGATAGGAGACTTTCTGATGATTTTCAGTCAAACAAAAAGTTTTTCTGGAAATCAATACAATTTGCCCGAGGGAGATCTACTTCCTCGGAGCTTTGTAAAATCAGAAGTTTAGATGGAAGTTTAATAAAAGGAGAAGAATGGATATTGAAGAGATGGAAGGATCATTTTGAAAGTTTGTTTGAAAGAAATGAAGCAGAGGTAAATATGGCCTCTGCGGATAGCAATGAATGTAAGACAAGTGATAGCGAGATTAGTATGGATGACATCATGAAAGCGATAAAAGGTATGAAATCAGGTAAGGCTGCTGGGTATGACAGAGTGTCAGTCGAGATGCTGAAGGCTGGCCGCGGGATTGTGGTAGCTCAGCTGTACTGCCTTTTCAATATATGCTGGGAGAAAGGTCAAGTCCCAAGAGATTGGAGCAAGGCCGTAATTGTCCCTCTATATAAAGGAAAAGGGTCACAGCAGGAGTGCAAAAATTACCGCGGTATCAGCCTTCTTAGTGTCGTCGGCAAATTGTATGCAAAGATATTAATTGAAAGGGTGATTAATGAAACTGATGGGAAAATATGGGACGTGCAAGCGGGATTTAGAAGAGGAATGGGATGTACGGATCAGGTCTTTTCTTTACGGTGCATAACTGAAAAATGTTTGGCTAAACACCAAAAAGTTTATTGCGCGTTCGTAGATTTAGAAAAGGCCTATGATCGAGTGGTGAGGAATGAGCTGTGGTCAACGTTATCTACGTATGGGGTGAGCGGTTGTCTGATCCAAGCATTGAAGTCTCTCTATGAGGGTTCTAGTGCCTGTGTCAGAATAAACGGAGCGTACACGGAGTGGTTTCCTGTCGAAAGAGGTGTTCGACAGGGATGTGTTGCGTCACCATGGCTGTTCAACCTTTTCATGGATAAATGTTTGACAGATTTAAAAGAATGTATGTATGGGTTAAGAATGAATGAATTAGTCATCAAATGTTTACTCTACGCTGATGATCAAGTAATACTTGCGTCATCCGCTAACGAGCTTCAGGAGATGCTAAATATTATGAATGAAGCTTTGAAAGGGAAAGGAATGAAAGTGAATGTAAACAAAACGAAAGTTATGCTTTTTGAACGAGATGAATCTATGATGAATGGCAATATTTTGATAGATGGGGAACAAGTGGAAGAGGTGAAAGAATTTGTATACTTGGGATCTAAATTTACAAAAGATGGAACATGTGACAGTGATATCGAAAGGAGAGTGAATGCAGGGAATATGGTAAATGGTGCTCTGCATGCTTTTATGAATAGCCAGATGGTGTCTCAAAGGGCTAGACTGGCAGTGCATGCTGGAGTGTTGGTGCCAACACTTATGTATGGTAGTGAAAGTTGGGTATGGCAGAAGAATCACAAAAGTAAAATAAATGCGGTAGAGATGAGAGCGTTGAGAAGCATGAGTGGATTAAAACTGAGTGACAGAGTGAGAAATAGTGTGATAAGAGAACGTTGTGGTATAAAAGAAGACGTAGTGACTAAAATTGAAAAAGGTATGCTTAGATGGTTTGGGCATGTAGAGAGAATGAATGAAAGGAGACTGACAAAAAGGATTTATGAGTCAAGAGTGAATGCGAAAGTTGGAAGGGGAAGACCGAGGCGAACGTTCCTGGACCAAATCCAGGACATTTTAAATAACGGCCAGGTCAAGAGTACTCTAAACCGACGAACTTGTATGAAAGGTTTAATGAGAATGAAAGAAGCGAAGGAGATATGCAAGGATCGTGGCAAGTGGAAGGATGTTGTCTCTGCCTACCCCTATGGGAATGAGGCGTGATGTTATGTATGTATGTATGTATGAGTTATCTCAAATAGATGACTTTTTATAGATGTATAAAAGGGGAATAACCTACCTTCAATTGATTTGTAACATTTCTAAGGGAATAGCCAGTATCTTTCGATGAAAGATTCCAGATGGCTTGACTTTTCCGAAGCTTCTAATAAACGTCGCAATATTTCAAAAAGTTTACTCTAAATGTTGACCAATTATATACCTTAACCTTCCTTATGAATTCTTCTACCTATTAGTGAAAACCAAAAGAGAATTTGTTAAGTAGTTTTTGAGTATATTGCGAATAGACATACGGACGTAACGAATTTTGTTTTAGAATGTGTAAAGGATGAGTATGTAAGTAAACAAAGTTTACTTTGTGGAATAACAAACAACGTGTTTGACGGGATTTCGTTAAATCTACACATTCAGGTTATTGTCCTCCGATTGTCATAAAATATTGACGGAAGTACATTCCTTCAGGTTTCTTTTTCATAACAAAAAATTGAGATTCACAATTCATTTGTTCGTTTTAAATCTGATTTCAATATTCAATTGATTTATTTAGTAAAAAAACGATAACAACAATAAAGCGTGAAATTGATTTATGTTTTTTTATAAGAATTTTAATGTTATTATTTATAAAAAATGCCCTTCGAAAAAAATGGCTTTAAAGCAGACGAATTTGTTTGTACAGGTTTGTTGTATATACAAGATATTAGTAGACCGCTCCCAAGAACGAAGACGGACGATAGTACTGATGATAGATAGATGGGAAGTAAAAATGTCGATCCTGATTTTAAAAAATCATATTATAAAACATTTATATTTTACATTAGTACAGCTAAATGAAGTTCGAAAGTTTCATAAAAAATACATTAGTTTACTAAAAAAAACCAGCAATGAAACACAAAATAAAAAATCAGCTGACGTTGACCCGAGCAGTCAACGAATAAATGCCTTGCGTGCGTGTAAAAGAAATAACTAAACTGAGCGAAAAATTGCCGTGCCCGTGTGTTCGTTGACACGAGCGTCAGCTGATTTTTGATTTGGTGTCATTTGTTGGTTTTTTTTACTTAAAGTAATTTATATTTTATAAAACTTTCGTTTCATTTAGATGTGAAATGCGTGGTGGATCGTAAATAATGCTAATAAAACGTCTTAAAAATATGTTTTTTTAATCATGATTGATTTTTTTCCGTCCCATCATCAAAGGTGTCATTAGTCCTCTCGTCTGTTTTCATTTTGGAAGCGACGTAACCTAACACCTTGTTTATAGCAGTATAAATAAGGAAAATAATTCATATTCTTCATATGCAAAAAAATCGCTTTTGGGAGACGGTTCGCAATTGCGAGAACAGTCTCATTAGAACCGTTGGTCAGGCATCCCCTGATAATGTTTTCTTTCGTACCTGGTTGAGTACGCCTCAGACGAGGAATATAAAATAGCGACTTTCTTTTTGGAATTTTATAACTATAATTTTTTATTTTTCATTATTTTATTGATTTTAATTTTTACATTCATTACTTTATTCATTAATTTTTATTTTATTTTTGTCTTATAATTAAAAACTAAATTTAATTTGCTTTTATTTAATTGTTACATCTTTCTTGTGTTTATGTGTTTTATCTGTACATTTTATTTCATTTATTTTGGTTATGTAATTCCTATGTGTCTTAACCTGAAATACTCTTAAATCATTTTTTTTTATTTATTTTATAGAGAATAGTGTTTGTTACGATATTATATATTCCATTTTTTAAAAGGATCCATCCTTTCAAAATCGGTCAGTTATTATGGAAATTAAATTAAAAAATTCCATATTCAAGTAGACTTACAGCACTTTTGAATAGTCAAATATACCTTTTTTTTATATAATACTCCAATGTACGACTGATGATGTTAAAGAACGACTTAAAATCTAAAATTACGAGTAAAAACTCAATCGAGTGTCCTTTTTTTCTCATCACCGGCACAATATGGAATATGGAAGTATCGTCATAAAGCTTGTAACGTATTTGTGAGGCTGTTGATTCGATATAAATAAATATGACAATCAAAGGCTGTTAAATTTTAATAACAGTCCATACTGATATTATAAATGCGATACTCTGTTCGTGGTTTTCGTGTCAATACTATAGAACCGATCTGAATGAAATTTGGTACTCAGACAATTAAGATAATAAAGCCTCAGAGAGGACAATAATATGTGCATTAGCTGTAAAATGATTTGGAGGAAGTCGCGGGTACAGCTAGTCTAAACTAATAATGTAAGGAGGAAACATTTGTATTTTTGTATGTATGTAACGTTTTCACACAAAATCTACTGCACCGATTTTAAAAAATTTTACACCGTTAGAAAGCTGCATTTTTAATAAGCGACATAGGTAATATTAAAATCTAAAAAAAAATAGAAATCCCTAATAAAAATGCATTAATGTAATCCAAGGTGTGAAAAAATTGGTCACATAAAATGTGTCATCGAATCAAAAAAATGTACTACAATATTATAGAACGTATTAATATCTACAAAAAAGTCCGCGATGCCGTATGTCCATCTTCTGTAGTTATGCCACTATAACTACTTTTTTACATTTCAAAACTTATAAAAATGCCGTCAGTAATAAAATACCTCTGTTTTAATCATTATCCTATTAAACTATATTTTATTAGAGACCGTTTCAATACCTGTAAGATACTTTTTATTTTCACATTCCATTCAAAAGAGATAACAAATTTTAAATGCACTAAAAACCCTCTCTCATGCGAGTAAGGAGGCCTGTGCCCAGCAGAGGGACACTAATGGGCTGCTACTTACTTTTCTTTATAAATTACTGGATCGATTAAAAAAATTGGACATCTAATGTCGGATATTCTACGTAAATGATGTTACGAATTTCAAAAGGTATTAGTTAAATATATATTCGTCGTAAAGTAAATTTTGTATATTGATTAGATTATGAATGAAAGTGCGTATCTAATAATCTGAAAGGAAGTAGTTAAAAACTAAGTGATACAAGTTTTATGTTAACAAATATAAGTTTATAGTCCGACTTAGTACACTTTTCACTGCCACGAGATCGGTATATACGCTGGTGAAGCCGCGTGGCATTGTTAGTCTGCACTAATATTATGAAGAGAAAAGATTTGTATTTTTGTATGTAACGAATAAACTCAATAAGTACTGGACGGATTTTAATAATTCTTTTTTCATTAGAAAGCTACATTATCACTGAGTACTGAGTAACATAGGCTATATTTAGTACTAGATTATTGTAGAAATCTTTAGAAATTCCTATTAAAACCAACCGAAGGTGTAAAAAAATTTGCCATAAAATGTCTTTCATCGCATACGCTGTGAAAAGTATCAATGATTGGACAAAAAATTTTTCGACAATATTATAGAATATATCAATATCTACAAAATGCTTCGCGAGACCATATGTCTAACTATTGTACTTACGTCACTATAACTCCTTTTTTACATTTAACAAATTGGGAGAAATGCCGATCAAAATCAGACCGTGTTATCCATACCATTTATAACTTTTTACCCAAATAAATAATTTAGTATACAAAACTGTCTCGTTACCTGATGATTACTTTTTGAATTATTGAAATCGGATATTCCATTGAAAAGATATCATGAAATTAAAATAGAAACACATGCCGGCGGCGGCCGCCACGCAGCGCATCTAGTAACTAACTCGACGAGAGAGGGGAAGTGCGGGAGAAGGGGGTGCACCATTATGAACTAGGTAGCCGGTCGGGTCCTTAAGCAGTGGACGCAAGCGACATTGAATATTACGAGTTTTTTTTTAACGCATTTTTATGCTTCACTTAAAAAGTTCTTTTCAGAGCTACTTAGTTTGAGTATTAGGAATCACACTTTTTCATAATATTTGTCAATTCATGGTCGTTTTAATTATCATGCTTATAACTTAAATATCTGTACCTATTTATGTCTACCCCGGGACGGGCCGCTAGTAGCTTATAAAAAACAATTCATATTGCTAATCCTCCCCCTTTTATATGCAAATATATCAAGTATCTATATACGTTATAACGTTTGTATTACAGCGTCATTTGATTACACAATTGTCGCATTTTCTGTTGTTCTACATAGATAAATGATAAGTAATCATCACAGTATTTTGCTCTTGAATGATTTCAATGTCTGGTATTTTTCCCGAGACGACAATGATAAAATTACTTGCGATGATACAAAAATAGTTTATGTATTTAAAACAGGCTGTCTTTATACAAACAAGCGTTTCTTCGTTCTTGGCACTTGATATATGTATTGATAATGAAATTTTAAAAGCGTATTAACTTCCTCGTGTAATTATTTGCTTATAATATTTGTTGAGCAACGACATTGTGAATAAATTAATCTCCTAATACTCAATTTCCTTTATCATTTGTATATTGTGTAAAACTAAGTCCTACGCAGCGTCTGTGAATCTTTTAATTAAATTCAAAACTACTGAACTGATTTTCGTGAGGTTTTCATTAATAGCCAGTGAGAGCGTTGAGAAGTATGAGTGGATTAAAACTAAGTGACAGAGAAAGAAATAGTGTGATAAGAGAACGTTGTGGTACAAAAGAAGACGTAGTGACTTAAATTGAGAAAGGTATGGTTAGATGGTTTGGGCACGTAGAGAGAATGAGTGACAGGAGACTGACAAAAAGGATTTATGAGTCAAGAATGAATGCAAAAGTTGGAAGGGGAAGACCAAGGCGAACGTGCCTGGACCAAATCTGGATCAAACCAAAATGGATCTCATAATGTTTATCCTAGTCTTTTTATATAATACAATATTTGTAAGTAAATACAAAGTATAAAACTATTTAACAATATGAAAGTGTATAAATGTAAATAAATGTAGTGTTGCCACTAAATCTTCTAAAAAAATATCGGGGCCAGAATGCCTCAGCATCATTCACCCTCTCCCTTTGGTGTGTCTCCTTAAGCGAGATGACAGTCTCGCAAAAGAAGGGAACGGCCCTCCAGGCCTGCTCAGTGATGAGTATTGCACCTATAATACTAGCCAGTGAGAGGTCTGTGCCGATCAGCGACGTCATAATAAGTCGCTGAGAACCCCAGGCGGGGCATTCTGCCACCGTGTGGTGGGTTGTGTCTATGGAGGCACTACACTCGTAACAGCTGGCTGACGGCTCACAGCCAACAGTTATTTGCCGAAGCAACCATGACTGGTAAGCATCTGTACCAATCTGTAGGAGAGCGATCCGTGCTCTCTGCCCAGCCACTTGTCCAGATGAGGGCGGATTGCCCCTACTATGGCCACGCCCGCGACTGGGGACCCGAGATCCTCCTTCTACATTTGGGGTCAAGGCTCTTTTAGCTAGAACCCTGACCCTCCTCACTTCGTCGTCTGGTAAATCCTCTCTAGTTCTCGCGGCTACTCTGCACCAGTAAGCAGCCGTGAGACCTTCCGTCCTGAGCTCCCATGGGGGATCACCTGCCAGGAGTGTTGCTGCCGTCCATGACACTGTACGGTATCCCCGTATAGCTTTAATCGCTATTACCCTCTACAATTTTATCCTAGTCTGATTTGAAGCCTGGACTTTCAACGTGTGTATCATAGAGCAAATTATAATATTAGAGATTCAGTTGAAGTCTGTATATCTGTTTGTTTTATCGAGCGAAGATGTTGAAAAGCGATACCAATTTTGACGAAAGTATCACAGGCAGACAGCCGATGCTATAAGATATAAGACGCGCGACTTCGTCCGCGTGGCATAATGATTTGGAATATCATTTTTAATAATTCAGGCTGATTATTTTAAAAATAAGACATATATTTAAATAGTTTAATAAGCTATTTACAGGGTTCAACTGCTTATTAAATCTACGCCGTTGACGGTAGAACTTTTACAAATTTTGAATATGTCATATTTCTTTATATCGCATCAACAACCTAAACATGACAATTTTTCCATCCCTTAAAACAAATTTTTCATATTAAAAAAATAGCTTATAACCTCTCCCAGACTCTAGACTATCTGTGTACCAAGTTTTATTGAAATAGGTTCAGTAGTTTTGGCGTGAAAACGTGACAGACATGTTTGTCTGTCGCGTTTTCTATATTATATTATATACTTTCTATATTATATTAAATATAGAAAAAATTTGTAAGGATAATATAGCCTCACTTCTATCGCGTGATTAAAACGAGAACTATCCATCTGAGTAATCAATTTGTTAATGACATTTAAAACACTTTATTAACATAGAAATCAATTAATTTTATGGCCGTACTTGATAGAGGCATAAATAATGGATAATAAACGTATTAATTTTAGTATTATTAAAGCACGTAATTTGGTTTAATTGTTATAAATAAATAGAACATAATACAGCAGGAAATAAAATAAAATAAAAGGTTCTCTTCAAAGAGTCTACCTTTTAACGACTGGGTATTTTAAAATCATTAAAAGTAAAAAGTAAGTAACAGCCCTTTAACGTCCCACTGTTGGGCACAGGCCTCCTCACTCACATGAGAAAGGGTTTTTATAGCATAGACCCACCACGCTGCTCCACTGCGGATTGGCAGGCATAGTACACAAGTGCACTCTCTATTCCTTCACTCTCATAGTCTGATGTGACGGTAATCCGACACGACCGGAGAGAGAGATCGGGCGCAGGACCGACGGCTTAACGTGCTCTCCGAGGCACGGGGGTGGATCACACCGCCAACTTCCCAACTTCGGGCAAATATTGAGAAAATCTTAATAGAAAACTCAATATTGATTTTTGAATTGGCCCGACCCGGGACTCGAACCCAGGACCTCATGTCTGTAGTCGAACATGCTACTTAAAATGATTAAATCTCAGGAATTACTTGGTCCAATATAAAAATAGTGAAAGATCCATGATAGATGAAACCATCAATGGAACACAAATAGCTGACGCTGGGTCAATGAACGCAAGGACACGGCGCGGTGGTTTTACACACTTTCGGTCAATTTGGTCGTTTCTTTTACGGTGTATACATATTAGAAAACTTGTTTTACGTCCTTAAAAATATTGACATTTTTACGAAAAAGAAGTGAATGCACAATGTGAGCGCAAAACTCAACAATTCTTTTTTTTTTAATGTGCGTTGAATTGTGTCCAAGGATAGTTTTTACGACGAGAAAAGTTCGAATAATTGTAGGGGAAAACCCTAAAAACAACCTTTGACCTTTATTACTATTCAATAACGTTCATAATAAATTACAAGTACTCACTGTTGTACTGTCACTCTCAGTGTCTAAGCAATGTAGGTGTGTTCCTAACGTCAAAGAGTTAATTTGCACTTTATTACCGCTGCACAAAGTTTAAAATCAATTGAATAGTCACAAAAATATAAGAGTTATAGATATTTAGTGCTGCTGTAATTTCATTTCGAAAATCATTCGTAAAACTGAAATCTGCCTCATGCCAAATCTTTTGGACAGAACGAAGTCTGTCGGATCTGCCAGTACAATATAACGTCACGTTATCGATATGCTATCGGGAAGTACGCGGGTGACATTGAAAGAACTATACATAATATACTTTAAGGCTGACTAACACAAGTATAATTAAACAAACCTTTATTTGTTCGTACAATTTATAGTAAATAAGGCCTTAGAGTGCATTATATAGAGGATTATTATGTTTGTTGATTTATGCTGGTAGTATTTCATTATTACATCGACTGGTTTTGTAACAATTAACGTACGTCATTCATATTGAGATAATAGGTTAGATTAATTGTATATAAGTTAGCCACTTTGTTTATCATTCTTACTTCCTTCTGCGCTTGACTGTAATCTCACATGATGTAGGTGATGATAGAGTCTAAGATGGAAGCGCGCTAATCTAGTAAGAGGTAGTTTATCTCTTATAGTTTCTACTGAAGTAAAGTATCGTACTGAAGCACAAATATCTGGCTTGGCGTTACGTTTTTGCTGGTAAGGACAAATTAATAAATGCTATTTCCAAAATTCCCCCTACTGAGGTTCAAACTCTGACCTCTGCTTGCAAAGCGAGTACTCACACCACTGTGCCAGCGAGGATTTAAAAGTGTAATCTCAACTGAGGGTAAGTGAACATACATGATGAAAGGTAATTTACCTCTACTGGTTTCCACTCAGAATAGTTTTTTCTAATTCCTGACAGGTTAACGCTTAACGTTGATCACACCTGGTGCTTTGTGATGGTGCAGTCCAAGATGAAAAGGCGTTAATCTGGTAATAGGTAATTTGCCTCTTATGGTCACTTCTCAGAGGCATTATTTTTTAATTCCCAGCAGATTAGCGCTTGACTACGATCACAACTGATGGTATGTGATGATACAGTCTAAGATGGTAACTACCCTGGTAATTTTGTACTAAAAATTGAAGGAAATTTAAAGTGGAACAACTTTACCGTTTTTCGTGTAAAGTTATTGAATGAACAAAAAATCATCCTTAATCCCGATTGGATACCGAAAACTGAGAAATCCTAATTCGACTGAGGTATATACTCGTAGTATGACATTTGAACCTAATCGTAACAGCTGTTTTCAATTGAAACATTGGATAATATTTATTATTTTATATCAATAACAAACGTCCGCGGGTTATCTCTTCATTAACCCAAGTAATAATGTCGTCAAGATCTCCAAGACAGCACTTGGCAACATGATATGTATAATCTACTAATTGTTTTAAACTTAAATTTTCGTGGTTTATTAACATATTGACTATTTGAACGGGTACATATCACGATGGCGATTTTTAATTTTTAATTTTTAATTTTGCCGATATTTCGACCCAGTTGCATGGATCGTGGTCACGACGATACTGCTGTGGTCGGTTGTGTCAAGCTGTCAAGGGCAGAATCTGTCTACCCTACGTCTGATTCTTTTATTTTTCACGGCACCCACATCCATTTGTCGGCATACTACACTCACAACGTCACGTTTTAATTTTGAAAAATTGCGTCGTTTGTTCATTTGGCATAGCTTCACCACTGGATTCCACGTATCAGCCAGCTTAAAACCATCTTCACGATTGAAATTAGGATATTTTTTAATTTCAATGGCCTCGCGAACTAATCTCGGCATATAATGGCGGTCCGTGGAAAGAACTTTCGGGCTATGAAGTTCTATCCAGTGTTGAGTTCCCTGCTGCAAAATGTGCTCCGCGATCGCAGATTTTTGTATGTCGTTGTGCTTGACAGCATTTATGTGTTCTGACACACGAGTTGCTATGGAACGCTTCGTTTGCCCAATATAAGAGCTTCCACAGCTGCAGTCAATTTTGTAAACGCCCGGACATTGATACGGTAAACGATCCTTCGGAGATCTTACCATGTTTATAATCCTTTGTAAGGGAGTGAAGACAGTTTTGATGCTATAATCGTTTCGCAGTAGCCTGCCTATTCTGTCCGTCACTCCCTTTACAAAGGGTAAATAGGCCTTTGGCCTTTCTACCTCCAAAGGTCGTTTATGGTGTCTCTGCT
This sequence comes from Elymnias hypermnestra, assembly GCA_015832385.1. Classification (NCBI taxonomy): domain Eukaryota; kingdom Metazoa; phylum Arthropoda; class Insecta; order Lepidoptera; family Nymphalidae; genus Elymnias; species Elymnias hypermnestra. The sequence continues at coordinate 345,665 of JACTOM010000038.1, forward strand.
TGCTGACGGGTTTTGGGGATCTATGTCCATTCCGACGTAACACCTCTCTTACATGGGTTAACTCGTCCTGAACAGTTAGATCATCACATAAATCGTGAGCTCGACTGATCAATGCTGTCCCGACCGAGGCAAGGTGACGTGGATGATGATGAGACGAACCATGTAAATATCTGTCCGTATGTGTGGGTTTTCTATATACCGAATGACCAAAATTGCCATCAGATGTTAAATATATATGTACATCCAGGAAAGACATGCTTCTGTGTTTCTCCATTTCGTACGTGAAGGCTATTTTATGATGAATGCTATTCAGGTGTTCCAGGTATTGGTCAACTTCTTGCTTACCTCCTTGAAGCACCGCAAATACATCATCAACGTACCGTTTCCAAAACTTAACTTGGCTGGGTGCAGTGGAGATGGCTCGGTCTTCGAAATATTCCATCCATAAATTCGCGACAACTGGAGCGACCGGACTTCCCATAGCAACGCCATCTATCTGGAGGTAATATTCGCCCTTGAAGAGAAAGAAGTTGGACTCCAAGCAGTGTTTAATTAGTGTTATGTACTCTACGGGGATGTTGTTGCTCTGCAATTTGTTTTTTATTACCTCCAGACAGTCGCTTACCGGTACGTTGGTGAAAAGTGATTCCACATCGAAGCTTACCATGCATTCATGTTCTGTAAGTCTCATATCACGTAGTAATTGAACGAAATGTCGAGAATCCTTAATATACGATGACGTGTGCCCCACTAATGGCTGTAAAATTCTCGTAAGATGTTTTGCGAGTTCATATGTTGGGGAGTCAATTTGGCTTACAATAGGGCGTAATGGTACTCCCTCTTTGTGAATTTTAGGTAAACCGTATAATTTAGGTGGCTGAATGAGGCGAGACTGTAACAGTTTTTTACTAACGTCATCTCCTATTATCGATCGAAATTCCTGGATGAGTTTGTTGGTCTTTTTGGTCATTCTGGCAGTCGGGTTGTAGTTTACCTTCTTGTAAGTAAAGGCATCACTGAGCAGGGTGGTAATTTTTCTTTCATATTCAGCGACGTCCATTACCACAGTGGCATTCCCTTTGTCCGCTTTTAAAACTAAAACATCGGTGTTGGCATGTAGATCGCGGATAGCTTTTCGTTCTTCAAATGTAATATTTGGGTCAGGTGGTTTAGATTTTCTCAATAACACTGCTACGTCCTGTCTCAAGGTGTCCGCATCAAGTCTAGGCAGTTTGTTACGATAGATAACATCTTCCACGTTACCCATAATTTTCTCATAGGGAATCCGAGAAGGTGACATTGCAAAATTTAACCCTTTGTCTAGGGCACTCAAAGTCGCATCAGATAATTCTTGGTTTGACAGGTTTATTACATTGTAATTTGTATTTTCAATACACGGACTGGCGGTACATTGTCTTTGTAACAATATCTTTAGTTTGCGTTCATGTTTTAATTCACATAATTCCGCAGTACGTTGACCTTGAAGATATGTCACACGGTCGATTATATCGAAAATGTCCCTATCAAACACTGCACTGCACTCCAAATGCAACTTTAATAATTGACACTGCACTTTATCAAGACTGTGACGGTTATCGCGAATTAATTGTCGTAACAACTTGACACTCGCGGTGCGTAGAATTCGCTCAGAATTTCGTATGTCCTTACGCGGTGCAATTCTCACACATGTAGGTATAACATTTAAGTCCCGGCATTTTGTTAAAAACACGATTGCCGCGCGCGTAACTACACATTTCTTTCGAGTTCGTTCTAGGTGACGTAATTTGTTTACATATTCCGGCCCGTACCGGGATGTAACTAATTGTTTTAAACTTAAATTTTCGTGGTTTATTAACATATTGACTATTTGAACGGGTACATATCACGATGGCGATTTTTAATTTTTAA
>JACTOM010000038.1:349900-371935 GCA_015832385.1 Elymnias hypermnestra
TGGTCGCTGACTATGGGCCTCATGCGGAAGCTCAGAGTCACTCAGCGTGCGATGGAGAGGGCTATGCTCGGAGTTTCTCTACGTGATCGAATCAGAAATGAAGAGATCCGTAGTAGAACCAGAGTCACCGACATAGTCCTGCGAATCGCGAACCTGAAGTGGCAATGGGCGGGGCACATAGTCCGAAGGACCGATGGACGTTGGGGGCCAAAGGTGCTGGAGTGGCGACCCCGCACCGGACGGCGCAGTGTAGGGAGACCCCCCACAAGGTGGACCGACGACATAAAGAGGGTCGCCGGTAGCCGCTGGAGCCAGGCGGCGCAAGATCGGGCCTTGTGGACGTCATTACGTGAGACCTATGTCCAGCAGTGGACGTCCATCGGTTGAAGCGACGACGACGACGACTGATATAATGAAATTGGTACTACACCGTCATTTTTGACGATTTATACGAGTATATGACTTTTTGACACAAGAACATATAGACGGATCTGGATTTCTAAGAACATCAATGACTCAATTCAAACAAGTTAGTTTTAAAAGAGAGTCATTTGAAAATTAATCAAAATATTTAAACCAATACTGTAACACGAAATGTCATTATGTAATGACATTTTGTGGTACTACACCGTCATTTATGGAGATTTGAGTATTGGTTTTTGGTACAAGAAAATATTTTACATTTACATCCCATTAAGCTTCTGTGAAACAACTCAAAAAGAATATTGTTTCAAAATTTTAACATTCAAATCAACCGATGACATTGAGTTTTTTGTTCTGTTTTTGATTATATTTGGTGGTTTTATGTGGTTTTGGACTATGATATATGTCATTTTTGAGATATTTTTATTTTTACTTTTACACATTTATATTAGATGTTAAAAGTTTACAGTTGATTTGTTAATCTCATGTACCTATATTTTTAAAGAATTGCATATAAAATATTACAAGAATTAACTTAAATGTTGGTTTTTTTTGAAATATTTTGCGTTGGATATATTACTTTATGTGCGTCTTCTACTTTTACGTAACACTGGCGAAGTAAATTGTGCCAGTCTGGCACAGGTTAAAGCCATAGGTCCAAATAATAAAAAGATTCTGTTGTGTCTTTAACTAAAATTTTAATGATGGTGGATTATGTGGTTATTTATCCAAAGCAATGATTTGTCTATTATATACTTGTTGTGACCTAAGTTGGAATTACGACGGACGTTGATAATGGAGTCATCCACCTCATACAAAGTCCAGGCACTGTGCAAACGGCAATCTGGGACATTTGATAATAAGAGGAATGATGTATTAGTGATATCGTATTGGGACGAATTATATTATAGCGATGAGTAAATGACGTATCACGTGACACGTTTATACCTTATCTTTATTGAAATTCTCATTAACGTTGAAGATATATCTATTTTTCTTGTAGTGGGATTTCTTCGACTCATAAGCATCTTTTGTCAATGTCCTATTCTTAGTCTTTTGTAACTGCTGCGGGAAATGATTGGAGTATTTCCCGCAGCAGTTGTCGACTTACTTGTCTTCTATATATTTTTTCTTATATTGAAATATTCTCTCACTCACTTCAACCGATGGACGTCCACTGCTGAACATAGATTTTACCTAATGATGCCTACTGTGCCCGATCTTGTGCGGCCTGGCTCCAGCGGCTACCGGCGACCCTCGCTTATGTTGTCGGTCCACCTTGTGGGGGGTCTGCCTACACTGCGCCTTCCGGTGCGGAGTCGCCGTTACAGCACCTTCGAACCCCGACGGTTCATCAGGCTATGTGACCCACCCATTGCCACTTCAGCTTCTTGATTACTAGGGCTATGTCGGTGAATTTGGTTCTTCTACGGATCTCCTCATTTCTGATTTGATCGCGTAGAGAAACTCTAAGCACAGTCCTCCCCATCGCACGTGACTTTGGGCTTTCGAATGAGGCCCATAGTCAGCAACCACGTTTCCGATCCATAGGTGATTACTGGCAACATGCACTGTTCGAAGACTTTGGTCTTCTGCACTGAGGAATATTGGAGAAAAAAAGCTTCCGTAGCTTTCCGAACGCTGCCCAACCGAGTTGGATCCGGCGGTTGACCTCTTTTTCGCAATTGGACCTACCTAGCTGGACTATATGTCCCTGGTATTTATACTGGATATTGGACATAATTTTCGCCTTATCCATGTTCATTTTTAGGCCCACCTGTTGAGAAGTTTCGAGACTTTCTGCCATAATGACCGCGTCGTCGGCATATCGTAGATGAGTGATATACTCGCCGTTTATGTTGATGCCCAGTCCGTTCCACTCCTTAAAGAGGTCTTCTAACGCCGCGGTGAAGAGCTTCGGGGAGATAACGTCTCCCTGTCGCACTCCACGCTGCAGTTGGATAGATCCTGAGCTTTGGTCCTGTATACAGACTGTATAATCTGCCGCAGCGTAAAACTGGTACTAAATGGTGCATGGTACTAAAGCCTTTTCGGAAGCCGGCTTATTCGGGGGGCTGTAAGTCGTCAAGAATTTCTCAACTAGAATAATAAAAACTTTAAGAATGGGTTTTCCACCCGCCTTGAAATATTACTAACTCTTATTCGCTAAAGGAATTCGTCGTAAGCAAACCTGCATATCTTAAGAGTTATTCTAGGGTATAACAGGAGAATCGCTTTGCTTGTAAAGGTTCCGTATTGGATCTCCGGCAGGGCGAATTTAGAAAATTGCTCCTTTTAATTCGTCTACGTCTAATCTAGTGGGAGGCTTTGGCCGTGGCTAGCTACCACCCTAACAGCAAAGACTTACCAAGCAAGACATCCGGTACTATGCTGCGTATAATCCATATGAGGTACATTATCTCTTACCAGATTAGCGCTTTACCATCTTAAACTGTATAGTTATTTACCATTAGGTATTGACAGGCAAGCATTAAACAGTCAGCAATAAACAGTAAAAAACTAGACCATCGGGACCCTTAGATGCTAAATTTAGAAAACCGTTGTTGACAAATGACGCATTCACAAAGCTTTTCATAAAAACATTGACCAAAAAAGCCCAATTTAAAATCTATAAGGAAACGACAATAATTTATTTATATAAAAAACACAATTAAGTATACGGTTCATATTAAATCCGATATTTTGATTCGATATCGTACAAGTCAATTTGTTAATATTTCCGTATTCAAAGCACGTGGTTTTCCAGTTAATGGGAACTTGAATTTAGATTGACTGAAGAATAAATGTTAAATAAGGAACTTATTACTCATTTAATGCTCTCTTGCAGAAGGAGGCAGTAAGCAGGGCTTATGCAGACGCTACTCCCTCTAGCCAGAGGAGGGGGGAGAGCCAGGAGGCGCAATTTTGCTCGCCTGCTCTTCCTCAAGTAAACCCTTGTGTCGGATTCATCCGGGGCGCCAAAGCTAAACGCAGCGGACATCTAGACCCCATGAGCTGAATGAAGTTTCGCTGGCATTTAGTAGGTAACCTGGTACAACCAGCGAGTCTCATACTCTCGGATGGAAGTCTATTCTTCAGCCGACGTGCATAAATCATTTCCCAGCGAAAAAAAAACTTAATGCCCCACTGTTGAGCATAGGCCTTCAACCTACCATTATGCACCCACGAGGATTGGTAGGCTACAGAATTTAGTTAGGACACAACAAATCCAAAAAAGCCTCTTTTGCTGGGGGAAAGAACCGTATGCCGAGAATATTGTGTAAGTTTATAAAAAAAGTGCGTGGATACAATAACACGTGTCAGAAGTGAAACTACTTTGGCAAATTCATTTTTAAGTCTTGTAATACATAAATATAAATTTATACAAATCTAAAACTTTAGATTTTCGAGACTTAGAGGGAGGGAAAAAGTATGATATGTTAGAAATTTAATTTATTTAATTGTCATTAAAATATTAAAAACTGTCTAAAATAATACAAATAAATTATTGAAATCTCAAATGACGAATTGTAAATAAAAATGGCACGTGTTTTTCCCAATATAAGACATGATTAATAAAATTTTGGTTTTGAATTTATGAAATATTTAAAACATATATTTTACGAAAAATGGTATATTAAATACTTAAATGATGAGCGGCAAATTAAAATGCCACATGTTATTTGTAAATATTAAAACTACATAACCTCCAAACGTCATCACGTCTTTCATCCGTAAAAATTTTACCCTCATGCGGCTCAAGAAGTTTCACTTCAAAAAACCGCGGCTCGGCGGTTTTTAGCACTTTTGCTCAATTTAGTCGTTTCTTTTACATGCGCACCGGCGCCATGCGCGTGTGTTCCTTGACCCGAGCATCAGCTGCTTGTGTCATTTGTTGTTTTCTTTTTAATGAAATAATGTATTTTTTATGAACTATCGTTCTTCAAAATTAAACAGCGATGAAGGCTTATTTTATTTATTTTTATGATATATTGTATGTAATGATAACATGTATAGGTTAACTAGTTTTGCTTTTGATTGTACTTAATTAGTTGGTAAATTAGATTAGAATTGAATTTACCTATAAAATATGTCAACCCGGAAGTATCAATATTAACTCGACCTGTCTATATTTTACACAGAGTAACTTGGCATTTAACGTTGAGTCACGAAATGGTGTAGGGTAAAGGCGATTACACCCTGTTCACTCTATCGTGATATTTAAAAATACAAAATTAAAAAATATGTGATATGGTAACTTATTTTTTTTCATACTTATGTTATAACAGAAGACGTTTGTGTTTTCGTATGTTTGTATATATGTTAGAAATGTTTTCACACCAAAACTACTGGACCGATTTCGAAAAACTTTTCATTATTAGAAAGCTGCATTTTCACTGAGCAACATTGCGACTCTATAACTTTCTCAAAAAATAGGGAACCCTAATAAAAACACATTAACGTAACCCAAGGTGTGAAATTATTGGTCAATAAAATATGTCAAATAAAACAAAAACATGTTCTACGATATTATAGAAGGTAATATCTACAAAAAAGTCCGAAATACCATATTTTTAACTACTGTAGTTATGCCACTATAACTACTTTTTTTACATTTTAAGAGCTGATAAAAAAACCGACAATAATCAAACCATATTATTCATACGTCTGTATTAATCCTTACCCAGGACATCATGTCTATAGTCGAACATGCTAACCACTAAACCAATAAGGCAAGCAATAACTTATATCAAGAAAAAATTAACTTATGTGCAAGAGCAGCCTTATTGAATTAAGCAGTCTATTATTAGTCCTTATTGTTTTAGTCTAGTCTATTGAACTTTATAGAACATTTTGTTTCAATAAAATTTATTTTACTGTAAAAATATTACACAAGCCATTATGGACGCGCCTTAATTTTTAACAAAAACAATTAACTCGCGTTTTCATTAATTGAAACGGCAAATTTAACATTCATATTAAATAAAACTTAGATAGAAATCGTATATCACGACAGTCAGAGATATTAGCATTATTAATGTTTTATAAGGAAAAAATGCAATTAGCTGTTATCTAACGCTAATTGTGATATAGATACGTTAGAAAAATATAAATTTAGGAGAAAAATGGCTTATTATCGCATAATCTTAAATAAGCGGAAAAGAGGTCTGATGTCAGAAAAATACATATACTCGTATATATTTCACGGACCACAGATTGTTAATCGGTTTACAATCGAATCGGACTTGACATTTTTGAGGTTGACAGCTGACATAACACCGAGCGCTGAGGTGGCGGCCATTACTGGTTTGGATTTCATAGCGTGTGCACCCGTCCACGTATCCTGGTGGAATGTTTTAAATCTAGTTATACTTTCTCAGTTATCTATAATTATAAGTGTTGATTTATTATACTGAAATTAATAAAGAAGGAACTAATTGTATCGTGGAATATTTTACTGAAATACCCGATGTTGATCTCCTCGCCCGACTACCCACATTATGGCAAATAAAACCCAAGATTGTAGCGCCAGATCAGACATCTATCTATCTTCATATCTGCCAATTTTTAACCGACTTCTAAAAAAGAAGGAGGTTATCAATTCGTCTGTATTTTTTACCTCGTATTTACTTTGAACTTTACTGTGAAGTTAGGTGTCTAAGGCCAATATTTCGACTCTTGTTAGAAGTTAATGTACGTATAAATAAAATGAAACAAATAAAACCCCATTTTGATTGGTTATTGGTGAAAACCCTGTTAAAACTATATACACATTAACATATAACAATATAAACCTAAATTTTATATCAAGAAAAAACACTTATACTGATAATAATATTAGATTCTTAGTTATAATACAGCACTTACACTTTTTTTTGGATTCAATATTTTTTGCACTATAAGTTGACTAATGAAACAGGTGTGTAACATATTTCGTTTCTAAAAAAACTAGCTTATAATATATAATGCAAATATTAATTAGTGTGTAATCTTGTAAAAAATTATATTATATTTCCTTTGTTATAAATTGTTTTAAATTAACAATTGTTTGGATTTATATCAGAATGTACAATTGTATAATACTTCGTTGTTATGTAACTTCGACATATAGAGCTATAAGGACATAATTATTATTTTATAATTATTTTCCCACATACGACATCCATTATTGTCTACCTTTACAAGATATTTCGCAATAGTTTTTAATAACTTTTTCTGTTTCAAATTAATTGCGATTGTGATCAAATTTTGTCAAATACGTTCTTGTGAATATCAAATGATGGAAAGGCTTTAGTCAACAGAAATATCTTGCCTGTTAAATATAAAAAAAATTGTTGAGATTACAGTTGAGAGAGAGATTACAGAGAGTCGAAAGCACAATAACGTTGTTTTGGTTATTAGTGGAAACTCTACTTTTGTATGTGTTACTTTTAAGCGAAAATCTATATTATTCTATGAGTAAATTGTTAGTTTCCCAATTAAAATAAATAAATAAACTTATTGCTTCAACATGAAGAAATATCAAGTAAAAGGGAGCTCATAGAAGTCGTGAGTTCGAACCCCGGGCAGGTATCAACTAAATTTTTCTTTATAAAAATAATATTGAGTGTTTGAATGTCCCACTGCTGGATATAGCCCCCCTCACTCATAAGAGTGAGGATTTTTAGAGCTATATACTTACTTATAGGACATTCACTGTTTTTTAAATTGTTTTCTACTTTTACGAAATAATTAGTAATAATTCTTAAATATTTCGTAACTTTGTCGGGTTCAAATTAACTGTGATTGAGATAAAATTTTGTCAAATTATTTCTTGTTCATGTAAAATAAAAGTGAGCTCAGAGAAGTTGTGACCTCTTTAGAAATACAAAATTGGGTATAAGAAAGTCCTTTCCAATCCTTCATTTTGCCCAGGAAAACATCGTGAGGATACCTCCATATCTCACAAGAAGTTCTGAGGTATTGGTGAGTCTATGCTCTAAAAACCTTCTCCTCTATAAACAAGGAGGCTTGTCCCCAGCTGTGGGAGGCTATTAGGCTTCTTCTTATCTTTATATAGCCAATGATTTGAGTAAATGTTGCTTTACGTCATTAGTTAGCTTCTTCACGTATTTGTAAAGTGATATAAATATTATTAAAGTGGTTATAAATATAGTAAATGTTTAACTCTGTTACTATAAAGCATAAAATTACGGATTTCATTAAAAATATACGATTTCTGGACTTCTAACGACAAATAAACAATCGCTATGAATGACTAAAGTCATTGTTTACGTTACAATTGCGAGTTTTTATTGGCAGCGTTTGTTTGTTCTAGTTTCCGGGATCGAGTTTAATTTTAATGATTCATAAAACGTTTCAATACAAATTTATTTGTTTAACGATAACGACTATTAATATAAATGTAATTTTAAAAGGCTTCGCTGGTTCAGTTGAAGAACAATCGAGTATTCTAAACTGTTATGATTAGACAACTGTAGTAATATTTTTTTCTGAAACTACTAACATTGGTAAATGAAAATATAATTATGTCCCAAAGAAAAATGATGTTTGGGATCTTCTATTATATATAAAAATACTCGCTGTTTAATTACATGTTCATTTTTGACAAGTATATGAGTGATGCGTTAACTATAACTCCCTTAGTCTAGAGACGACTTTACTCGTACAAGCGTTACATAACTGAGCGTGATGACTCAATCCCCTTCAAAAGACACAAAATTAAGTGCACGCCGCCCTTAAAGAAGCTTTTACATCAAAAACTGTATTCCTAGTACAGCTCTCACGTCGGTACATACATACATACATAGCATCACGCCTCATTCCCATAGGGGTAGGCAGAGACAACATCCTTCCACATGCCACGATCCTTGCATATCTCCTTCGCTTCTTTCAATCTCAATAAATCTTTCTTACAAGTTCGTCGGTTTAGAGTACTCTTGACCTGGCCCTTATTTAAAATGTCCTGGATTTGGTCCATGAACGTTCGCCTTCGCCTTCGAACGGTTTTCCCCTTCCAACTTTCGCATTCACTCTTGACTCATAAATCCTTTTTGTCAGTTGTCTTTCACTCATTCTCTCTACATGCCCAAACCATGTCAGCATACCTTTCTCGATTTTAGTCGCTATGTCTTCTTTTATACCACAACGTTCTCTTATCACACTATTTCTCACTCTGTCACTCAGTTTTAATCCACTCATGCTTCTCAACGCTCTCATCTCTACCGCATTTATTTTACTTTTGTGATTCTTCTGCCATACCCAACTTTCACTACCATACATAAGTGTTGGCACCAACACTCCAGCATGCACAGTCACGTCAGTGTATAAATAAATTTTGTCCTCAATTTGGTCGTTTTCAGCTTTTGAGTTTGTAACCAATAATAAATAAACCTTGAGCCAAATAGTCTATAGGTTAACGACAATGTTGTGTTTTTATTGTCTTTGTAATGCCATCTTGCGGGAATATACGGGGCAAACCGTTAATGAACAGAAATACTTAGTCGGCGTCATTATGCGTATACGCCACTGGTTGTCATGCTAGGGTTGCCAAATGTTATAAAATGAAGATAATTTTTGACGACATTTATAACCACATAGACCTTAAATTAAATTATGTTTGAGGTGTGGCGTCAGAGGAGAATGCTGAGATTAATGTGGATCAAAAGGACAAATAGATCCGTCCTCACAGAACGAGTACTCCACTATTTTACTCACAACGCCCGAAGACACCCAAATAACTTGGAGAAAGAAGTTGTGGTAAGAAGGGTCGAAAGAAAAACACCAAGGGGTAAATAAGGAATATAATAATCGACGTAATAAATAAATACGGGAACTCATGCCACCAAAAGCAATAAAAAAGCAGAGGATATAGAAAGATGGAAGCTCGTCCATGCAGCTACTAAGGCTTATTAGAAAATGCACGACTTTAACCAATGAAGTATATGGATATAATGATTAAGACATGAAATAATAATAAAAACATTTGATGTTTTTATGAAGCCACGACGCATAAGAAACTTTTATATGATTGGGAATATAAATGCTATGCGATCAGCTTCATGAATTGCCAAACGGTGTCTCAAAGGGCCAGACTGGCTCTGCATGGAGGAGTGTTGGTGCGAATAAATATCGCTAACTAGCGATAAGACCGCCCATTGTACATTAGAATTACTCAAGTTAACTCGTTGTATTATTATTGTTTCTCTTGTGGTTTTCAATACAGCATACTATCTATCTATCTATTATGCTTCTTCTGTCATACCCATCTTTTACTTCCATACATAAGTTTTGGTACCAACACTCCTGCATGCACAGCCAGTCTTGCCCTTTCAGACAACATCTGGCTATTCATAAAGGTGCAGAGCACCACTTACCATATTTCCTGCATTCACTCTCCTTTCAATATCGCTTTCACATGTTCCATCTTCTATGAATTTAAATCCCAAGTAAACGAATTCATTCACATCTTCCACTTGTTCCCATCTATCATATTATTGCTATTCATCATAAATTCATCTCTTTCAAAAAGCATAACTTTCGTTTGGTTTGCATTCACTTTCATTCCTTTCCTTTTCCAAGCTTCATTCATAATATTTACCATCTCTCGTAGCTCATTAGCAGATGATGCAAGTATTACTTGATCATCAGCGTAGAGTAAATATTTGATGAGTAATTTATTCATTCTTAACCCATACATACTTTCTTTTAAATCTGTCAAACAGTTATCCATGAATAGGTTGAACAATCATGGTGACGCATCCCTGTCGAACACATCTTTCGAAAACCACTCCATTTACGCCCCGTTTATTCTGACACAATCACTAGAACTCTCGTAGAGAGATTTCAATGCTTGAATCAGATCGCCGCTCACCCCATACGTAGTTAATGTTGACCACAGCCACACCACTTGAACGTAGGCCTTTTCTAACTTTCCGTTTTGCATCTATAATATATTGCGAAAAAGTATAGTTATATGTGCCTAATTTCGTGTATTTGACACACGAATAGTTTCAGAGTGAAGAATAATATGAGGAACCGTGTTGATACAACCCTATTTATCAGACAATCATTAGCAACCGCTATGAAGTAATAGGAATAGAACATCGATTGATGTCTCGCACAATAGAACGAATAATATTAGAACAGACATTTTAAAAAAATGCGGATTCTATATTTGCAATCCTCTCTCAATGATTTTGAATAAGTCATTTGAACAAGGAGTTTTTCCTGCTAATTTAAAAATTTCTTTAATAAAACCCTTATTTAAAAAAGGCGATCGGAGTGACATTAATAATTATCGACCTATAACTCTTATACCTATCCTGGCACAAATTGTAGAAAAAACAATGTTGAAACGTCTAAAAACTTTTTTCGATTCAAAAAATTTGTTAGTCCATGAACAATTCGGATTTCGTAATAATAGTTCTACCACAGAAGCCTGCTTTTACTTGAGTAAAATAATTGATGATAGCCTAAATGACAAAATACCAATTACTGCTATATTTTTGGACATGACTAAAGCGTTTGACTTTGTTAATCACAATATACTATTAGACAAATTATACAGGTATGGTGTAAGAGGAAACGCCCATGAATGGATGAAATCATATCTACATGACAGAAAGGTATGCACAGAAGTTGCAAAGATAGAAAACGGTATAAGGAAAGTGTATAGGTCAAAATATACATGTACTAAAAAAGGAGTGCCGCAAGGAAGTATATTAGGACCATTTCTCTTTTTAACTTATATCAATGATATTACGTCGGCAACCAATCATCCTTATGTATTATTTGCGGACGATACAACAATATTAATTAAATGTAAAAATAAAATGACATATGATAAGGAAATATATGATGCTTTAACAGATGTTATAAAATGGCTTAATGACAATGAACTACAAGTAAACTTGAGTAAAACAAAATTGATGCAATTTAATAATTATAACGCGGTTACATTACCAAAAACTATTACATATGACGATATAAAAATTGATGAAGTTGACAAGTTAAAGTTCTTAGGTATAGTTTATGACAAGAATTGTAATTGGAAATTCCACATTGACTATGTTTGCACAAAGTTAGACAGATTTATTTATGCCCTAAGGCGTTTGGTCCAAACGGTATCAATGAATGCGGCCTTAAGTGCATATCATGGGTATGTAGCATCTGTTCTATCATATGGTTTGTTACTGTGGGGTAATTCTGTGGACGTCAATAGAGCATTTCGCCTTCAAAAGAAATGCATAAGGGCTATCTGCAACGTAGGGCCTTTAGAAAGTTGTAAGCCTCTTTTTAAACGATTATGTATATTACCACTACCGTGCATGTACATCAAAGATGCCTGTGTTTTTGTAAAAGAGAATCCTAAATATTTCGAGAAAAATGACGGAAATAACACAGGCAGAACAATAAGATTTCCCAATAAGTTGGTGATAAATAAAACATGTAAGAGTACCTACAAAAAGAAGGCGTACTTCATGGCGGTGAAATTATTTAATAAATTACCAGCAAATTTTCAAAACCTAGATGGCTTTATATTTAAGAAAAAGTTTAAAGACTGGTTGCTGGAAAGGACATTCTACGACGTGGACGAATATCTATTATAATTTCTTCTTTGACTTTCTTTTAATATTGAATATTATTTTTTCTTCTGTAGTAATGGAATATTTTGAGTAATTTGACTTTAATTTATGTAAATTTAATAATGTTTATGTCAGTATGATATGTCTTGACTTTATATAACATATTTGCATGCCAATCATTGGCTGACCATTTGTACTTTTGACATTTTGTATGTATTTTCAAATGTGTCTTTGGGCAAATAAATTATTATTCTATTCTATTCAATATTTTCTTTATCAGGCATGTCTTCAATACTGATTTATGGTTTAATAGCATGAATAAAACATGTACTTTCATTAGTATTGGTAAATATCTGAAATACGTTGCAAATGAACGATTCTTGTTATTGTGACTATTTATTTATTTATTTTTATTTGGGAAACAAACAAAGACTAACATAGGTATTCACTTAAAACTAACACATACATCACTAAGTTTCCACTAACAACTAAAACATAGCGTTATTGTGTACTTATCTCAACATTTTTTTTTTCTCTTTTTTTTTTACTTTATACTTAACAGGTAAGATTTAATATTTCTTTTGATTGAGGACTTTCCATCATTAAATATGTCTATATCACTTAGGTTATTGAATATTTCACAAGAACGTATAATAAATGAGTTTTTAGCATAATTAGTCTTATAAAAAGGGACACTAAATATTGTTTTGATACGCGTACACAGTCGAGGACATATAAAAGAGATATTCCTTATTATTTAAGATTTTGTATAAAAACATTTAATCAATTATATTACAATGATTCTAAAAACAATTTGAAATAAGACATGGGCCCTGTTTAAATATGTTTTATATTGTTTTGGAATGTGTACTCATAAATTAGGCTTATAAATTAATATCCTGTTCTAACATTAAAGCAAATATTTACACATTTATACAGTCAAGATGGACGTTATTATAAAATTTATATTGTACTTTGTACACAGTATTTCTTTAATAAATATACAATAGCTGTGACATAAATTTAGCTTACTAACCAGTCAATGTGATGTTAGCAGAAAATCTTGGCGCACCCAACGGGAAATCTATTTTCTCAGACTTATATTTAGCTACTTAGCGTTTATTTCAATGCTGACCCGACTCATTACCATTACGTTTAGAGGTCGGGAATGTTATGTGACTCTTTGCTTTGTTTGTTTTTGCAATATTTCTTTATAAACGAACCATTGGACTCTTTATACAGACTTACATTTTTATTACCAATATAATCTTTTTAAGTTAGTAATTAGCAGCCCATTAACGTCCCACTGCTGGGCACAGGCCTCCTGACTCCGAAGAGCGAGGGTTTAGTAGAGCATAGACCCACCACAGTGCTCTACTGCGGATTGGCAGGCATAGTACACAAGTGCACTCTCTATTCTTTCACTCTCATAGTCCGATGTGACGGGAATCCGACCGGAGAGAGATCAGGCGCAGGACCGACTGCTTAACGGATGTGGATCACACCGCCAACTTCCCAACCTCGGGCAAATATTGAGTAAATCTTAATAAAAAACTCAATATCCGTTTTTAAATTGGCCCAACCTGGGCTCGAACCCAGGACCAATGAGGCAGTTTTTCTATCTAATCTTCCTAGAGGTTTAAAAATAAATATACTTCATTTAAAGGGGTTTTTTATTGGGTTAATTATTTTGATTTAGTTTAATACAGGGCGTTTTATATTTTGAATTTCGAATCGATAATTGAAGTGAAACTTCTTTAGGCGCATTAGGGTAAAATTTTTACGGATGAAACGCGTGATAAGCGTCATGAATATGTGCAGCGTTTTTAAGCTAATTAGTTTTAAAGCATTTTAATTTGACATTGAACAAATTAATATATTCGTTTTCATAATTTCATTAATAATTTCTTATATTGACAAAACCACGTGGCATTTTTATTTACTATTCATCATTTAAGATTTCAACAAATTATTTGTGTAATTTTCGACACATTTAATATTTTAATCACAATTAAATTCATTAAAAACCTAAAATATCATCCTTTTTCCCTCCCTCTAAGTCTCGGAAATCTAAAGTTTTAGACATGTGTACTTTGTACGCACGTACTTTACATTTTTTTCACAATCATTCTAGTTGTTAGAATATATCACTTTGCAGAGTCACACAATACAAAATCTTCATTTAATATACAGCAGAAGTCAATTTTTTCTTTACTGACAGGTTAAGCGCTTGACTGTGATCCTGACACCTGATGGTAAGTGATGATACGGTCTCAGATGGAAGCGTTCTAGTCTGGTAAGAGGCAATTTACCTCTTATGGTTTCTACACAGCGTCGTACTGGAACACAAATCTCTTTGTTCAGCGGTACCTATTTGCTGGTAGGATGGTGGGTAATTAAGCACGACAGAACCAGTTCAGACACAAAAATTGAAAATTCAATTTCCTAAATTCACGAACCGGGGAGGTAGTCAGAAATCAATGCAAATCGACAAAAATGATAATGCGACACGACAAAATGTCATTCGTTAAACGTGTTGTTTAATATTCAAAAGGCTCAATTGTAAAATTAACTTGTAATCTGATTAGCCTTTTGAATCGGAACGGATAATTTTGTGTTGAAAAATATTGTTCACTGATTCTAGATTAAGATATGAAACTAATGTTTTAATGAGCAATATTTAGTTTACTACCTCAGGCCCGCGTTTTCGCCTGTTTTTTACTAGCAAACGTTGCTTTGCCTTGTCATAATTATTATCGCTATTAAAAAATAGGGATTGGTGATAGAAGGGTGAAAATTTAGGATTGTATGTATTTTTTAATTCCACACTATAAAAAATAACCAAAAAAAAGTTTGTCCATAAAATAAAATAAAAATTTTTGGGGTGAGCCACTCTTAACACTTGGTCAGGGTTATAGCTAACAGAGCTTTGATCCAAAGGTGGAAGGAGGATCTCGGGTTCCCAGTAGCGGGCGTGGCCATAGTAGAGGCGATCCGCCCTCATTTGGACAAGTGGCTGACAGATTGGTACAGGTGCTTACCAGTCATGGTTGCTTCGGCAAATACCTGTACCAAATTGTTGGCTGTGAGCCGTCGGCCAGCTGTTACGAGTGTGGTGCCTCGTCAGACATAGCCCAACACCCTGTGGCAGAATGTCCTGCCTGGGGTTCTTAGTGACTCATTATGACGTCACTGATCGGCACAGATCTCTCACTGGCTAGTATTATAGGTGCAATACTCGCCAGTGAGCGGGCCTGGAGAGCGGTTGCCTCCTTTTGCGAGACTATCATCTCGCTTAAGGAGGCATAACAAAGGGAGAGGGTGAATGACGCTGAGGCACTCCGGCCCCGACGACGGGGAGTAGGAAACCGGAGGAGGAGGTTTATACAACTCAACCTCCCCATGTAGAAAATTTGTAAGCCGGCTACAATCGAGGGGAGAGGAATGCCTCAACGAACCTTTGGCGCCCCATTCATGGTTGACGACGGTTCCGCTGGGTTTTAGTGGGTGTTGCGTGTAGTTCTTCCTCACACTCCCAACCCCATAGTCTGGGTGCGTAAATGCAATTCCCAGCGACAAAAACAAGAACCCTTAACACTTAGTAAAAATTAAATATAAACCTCATACCTACTGAATATATATATTCATATTAAATTTTGTCAAAATCTGTCAAGCCGTTTCGGAGGAGTACAACCATAAGATTTTTATATATTAGATGTATAGGGAATAAATCGACATGCGCATGCGCACGAAACCGCGAAGATAAAAATCAAACTTTGCTAGTTTTATATTTAATGAAAATATTGTGATTTTTTTTCTGAACAGAACCAGATGTTTAGGAAGTAAAGCTAAAAAATATCCAATCAGGTTTTTTTTAAACGAAGTGTAATGTATAAGGATTTGTTAGAACTACTTATTTTATTATTTTTATTTATTTTATTATAGTTACTAGTTATGTTGAGCAACTTTGTCTGCGTCAAACAAGAGAAAGAAATAATAAATTAAATTACTATAAAGGCGGTTATAGTGAGTCAAACTTAAAAGAGACATGCTATTGCAATTTTTTATGTACAACTTCTTAAGAGGAACAAATCTAATATAAATGATCCGCACTTATTGATTGTAATGTGATGTTACGAAGCCTATCATCCTTGATAAATGATCTATCCAACACTAAAATAATTAATTTATACTTGAATAAGTAGCCGGTGGTAGTATTGTTACCAATGGAGAGCCTAATGACGATTATAAAAAACCTGCTGAGCAATTTAAATCAAATAAACAAACTCTTCAATTCAATAATAACTCAGTATTAGTACGTAGACGTTAAACTCTTATCTCGGCAATTAATAAACGATAAAGTGATGTAGACATGATAACGCAGTAAAAAGCATGTCAATGATTTAAGTATCTTGTCAAAGTATTCATTCGTCTAACGGCACGTCTTAGTCAGTAGAGAGGTGACTGTAGTTATGCAATTACAACCTCATCAAGGTCAATAGAAAGTAATTTATGTTGTCACTCTCAGTATGATATTTACGATGTACTGTTTAGAATCACTAATATAGCAATCTTAGAATGGACGACTTGGATCAGAATTATATCGCAAATAAATGTAGATTTTTTTATTAGTTTCTTTCTCTAGCAATAATATAATTTCAGTGATATGTCTAATAAAGTCCTTTTCTAGCAATGGTAGCTGATGTCTTCATTGGTGTACGTGATAGAGGCCTTCTCTAGCAATAGAACCACTCTACTGGTATACTGATAAAGCCTGTTTTAAATACGAAAGCTTGTGTTTTCATTCGTGTCTGTGATACATCATTTCTTTAGCAGCAATGTCTTCACTGGCGTCCCTGATTACTTCTCTAGCAACAGTTTCACTTCACTGGTGTCCTTGATAGACTTGTTCTTACAACAGTTATACTGTATTCGTATCGCTGATGGAGTCATTTTCTAACGATGGTAGCTGGTGTCTTCATTGGTGTCAATGAAAGATTATTTTTCTATTAATGGTGTGATTTCACTGGAGTCCCTGATAAAGTCCTTTTAAACACTGGTTACTGGTGTCTTCACTGCGTCCCTGATTGCTTCTCTAGCAACAGTTTCACTTCACTGGTGTCCTTGATAAACTTGTTCTTACAACAGTTATACTGTATTCGTATCTCTGATGGAGTCATTTTCTAACGATAGATTTTTCTAGCAACAGTGTGATAATATCCCTGTGCTGATAACTCTGATAGAGGCCTTTTCTAACAACAGTATCACTTCACTGGTATACGTATCTGTTCTTCTCTAGCAAAAGTACACTGAGTGCTTCTCGAGGATAGAAATAGAAGAAACTTGCGATTTCATCGCAGAATCAAAAGGCTTAAACACGTTAGTAAAAATGCAGTAATATTTTGCAATGCAATCCTTATCGCATAGTAAACGTGTCAACAAGTTGTACTGTGTCAGAAGTATCTTTGATGTAGAAAAGAAATGAATAAATCCAATATAGTGTCATTTGAGAGTGACGGTTCACTTGACCAATGTTCAGATTGAACCCAAGTCGATGTCATAAGATCACGCTTGTAGCCATTTTTATTATTTACTTGTATTGTCAGAGCTACATCTAAGAAGTTATCATTTCAAAACCTTGACTTTTCATAGCTTTAATATGTATCAAGTTAGCTTTGAGACCGAGAAATGAACGACAGCAAGGACCTGATACCATATTGGAGTATCATTATCCTTAACCCATTACCCTCATTAAGGTGTTACCGTTTTAAGGCTAATAGGTGTAATTCCATTCACAACTATTGTGTCCAGAATCACAATTAATAATAACTATTCTCTAATACCATCCGTGTAAATGAAATGAAATCAAAAACCTTTATAGGATTAATTAATAATGTCACGATGATGTAATGAACAATCGTCATTGTCAATGTCATAACGATATTACCTTAATGCCTTAGCTAGGGCAAGGATATTACAATAAAACTGTATAACTGGTTTGACACGTTATTTCATTCTTTTAAAATTATAGTATACTTTAAGACTTTGCACTTGTGTACTATGCCTGTCAAGCTAAGTAATTGGAGCAGGGTGGTCTATGCTCATAAAGCCTCTCTCCTATGAGTGAGGAGGCCTGATCCCAGCCAACGGACGTAAATGGTCAGCTATCCCTTAAATTGTCAACTACAAATTGACATGATACGATAGTTCTGTTTCAACTCGGGCAATCAGAAATATAAGCATCTCTTTCTTCTTAAGTCATAATATGTGTTATCTATTTCACTTCTCGGTAACCGTCGTAACAAAATATAATCTACAAATAGTTACAAAGTAACCGTTACTAACGGCGCGAGTGTCGCGACGTAATTTGTTAAGGTTTTTTCGTGGTATTTTGCAAACTTTGAGTGTTTATTACTGATTATTTGCGTTTTTTTTTATTATATAAGCGATGTGAATAACAATGAAAACTTTGAGGTAAATTTTAATTTATAAGATATGAGCCTATAAATAAAAGACGGACTTTTTTCACTATCTCGAAGTTTAGCACAACATGACGCTACACCGGAGTCTTAATTTAATAAACAAAAGATAACATTGTATAGTTTAACTATTAACAAACATAAAAATTATAACATTTGGTAGTCTTTCATGAACAATTAAGTCCCAAAAGCAACTTTAGCGTCATTCGCAATCGACGCAAACAATGTCAGTGCGGGGATAGGCAATCTACTGTATTTGATTTACATCGGTCAGATTACTTTTTATTTTTCCCTTTTTTAGAAAATGCTTTTTTCGGACAAGCAAAGGGCTACTTTACCTTTTATGAGTGTTATTGGTTTTAAAACATACATCACTCTGCTTCCCTGTATATCCTTTTAATAAGTTTTGGTTGCTTGGAAGATGTCGCTTTTTATTATTAAGGCCGCCAGTTGTAATCTTAATTGTGTATATTAATGTTCTGTCTGTTTTGCTTTTGCGCTGTATTGTATATCTACTATTATTTCTTTCCTTAAAAGTGGTAAAGCCAAATAGCAGTCAATCTCTTATACATACATACATAGCATCACGCCTCATTCCCATAGGGATAGGCAGAGATAACGTCCTTCCACTTGCTACGATCCTTGCATATCTCCTTCGCTTCTTTCATTCTCATTAAACCTTTCATACAAGTTCTTCGGTTTAGACTACTCTTGACCTGGCCCTTATTCAAAATATCCTGGATTTGGTCCAGGAACGTTCGCCTTGGTCTTCCCATTCCAACTTTCCCATTCACTCTTGACTCATAAATCCTTTTTGTCAGTCTCCTTTCATTCATTCATTCTACGTGCCCAGCATACCTTTCTCAATTTTAGTTACTACATCCTCTTTTATACCATAGCGTTCTCTTATCACACTATTTCTTACTTTGTCACTCAGTTTCAATCCAGTCATACGTCTCAACGCTCTCATCTCTACCGCATTTATTTTACTTTTATGATTCTTCTGCCATACCCAACTTTCACCACCATACATTAGTGTTGATACCGACACTGCTGCATGCACAGCCAGTCTGGTCCTTTGAGACACCATCTGGCTATTCATAAAGGCGTGCAGAACACCATTAACCATATTTCCTGCATTCACTCTCCTTTCAATATCACTTTCACATGTTCCATCTTTTGTAAATTTAGATCCCAACTATACAAATTCTTTCACCTCTTCCACTTGTTCCCCATCAATCAAAATATTGCCATTCGTAAAAGATTCATCTCTTTCAAAAAGCATAACTTTCGTTTTGTTTTCATTCACTTTCATTCCTTTACCTTTCCAAGCTTTATTCATAATATTTACCATCTACTGTAGCTCATTAGCGGATGGCGCAAGTATTACTTAATCATCAGCGTAAATTAAACATTCATTCTTAACCCATACACACTTTCTTTTAAATATGTCAAACAGTTATCCATGAATAGGTTGAACAGCCATGGTGACGCAACACATCCCTGTCGAACACCTCTTTCGACAAGAAACCACTCCGTGTACGCCCCTTTTATTCTGACACAGGCACCAGAACCCTCATAGAGAGACTTCAATGCTTGAATCAGATTACCGCTCACCTCATACGTAGATAACGTTGACCACAGCTCATTCAATCTCTTATAGCTCGTAATTGTCTCAATCACATCCTGTCAAAATAACAGTGTAAAATAAAACATTATTAGCTGTATTTCGATTCGTTGGTTAAATAAAAAGCAGCCTAAAGTATAAAAGGCAAAACAAACGTCTGGAAATGTCTATGGGTTATAAGATTCACTTAGATGTTACATGTAATGCATATGTATTTTTACAGAAAATTACTTGCCTCACATTGTAAGATGATCTCTATTGTAACAATCTCGTAGTTTCGTCAGCTATAATGTAATATCTGATGTAACGTTCACTATAATCACTACAACCGTCGGGTAACTTGAAACTATATGTTGCATTACATCTTATAGATTAACATTAATTTTGGAAGTGAACAGCCCTTTAAGGTGTGTTATTTTGTGGATATAGAATGAGACTGAGCTGTCACGCAAGATAATGTAATGCAGCTTCGAGTAAAGTCGTTTGTAAAATTGCAGCGTCTGTAACTCCAAATAACAACTTTTTACTAAAGGCATATGCAAATATATTCGTTACATATATCAAAAAACCTATTTGTCTGTTTGTTCCGGCTAATCTCAGATACGGTTGGGTCGATTTTGACGGTCTGTCGCTGGAAAATAAAGGCTACATGCACTCAAATTTGAGTGTGCACGCACTTGGTCAGTTAATCAATTGATCTTAGCAGAGCTGAACAATTTTGAGCTGATCTCAGCTAATCTGAACAGATCTTAACTGTTCAGAGGATATATGTGCTAAGCAAATCTGAACTTATATAAGCTCATCTAAGCTGAGTTGAATTGAAACTTAAACTCTACTATTTTTAGTGTTCCTGGAAGAGATCTGTTTAACTTTAATATGAGATGTACATAAGTAAATGAGTTAATGAAAAAATGCGTGCGTACGAAGTACACGTGTCCGAAGTGAAACTTCTTTGGCAAACACACTTTTAAGCCTTGTTTATATAAATATAAAACTTTAGATTTCCGAGATTTAGGGGGAGGGAAAAAGGGCATATCTCCTTTAGGAAATTAACTGTCTTTAAAATATTAAAAGTGTCGAAAATTAATACAAATAATTTGTTGAAATATCAAATGACGAATTGTAAATTGAAATGTCGCTTGTTTTTTGTCAATATTAATAAAATATTAATGAAATCTTGTGTTTGAATAAAATTTAGAAAATACCACCTAATCTTCAAAGGAATTAGCATAAAAAACGCTGCACATCTTCGTGATGCTAATCAAGCATTTCATTCGTAAAACTTTTACCCTCATGGGTCTAAAGTAGTTTTACTTCAAAAACTCGTGTCACACAATCAGCAATGGCCTTCGAAACTACTTTTTTTTCATATTACTCTCTTTGTTCCGAAATCAGGCATAGGATAGGCTTAATTTTAATTTAAAATATTTTTTATCTATTATTTATATGCAGACAAAGCTACGCGGGTCAACTTGTATTAATATACATACCTAACTTAAACTTGACAATTGAATAATAAATCATAATGAAGTATATGATAAACTAATTATTTATTAGTTAACATAATGACAGTTCACTGCGTATATATATTAGAAAACTTGTTGTATGTACATAAAAACATTGACTCTTTTAATAAAAAGAGTGAATGTATATCATATAACTTACGAAACCAAAACAAACTCGTTATAAATTCTAGTAGGCTGCATAAGATTAACAACTCATTTAAGGGTAACTGTATACGTTTCTATAATAAACTCCCACAAGACGTTCTAAAGATGTCAATTAATAAATTCAAAGTCTTTGTTAAAAGAAAGTTGATAGAAAAATCGTATTATAAGTTGCAAGATTACCTAGACGATAGAAACGCCTGGGAGTGAACGAATTGCTCTAATTTTAATTAAAATATAGTAAACTAATA
>JACTOM010000038.1:382897-430259 GCA_015832385.1 Elymnias hypermnestra
TTGACGGCCTCGCTGGCGCAGTGGTGCGAGTATTCGCTTTGCTAGCGGAGGTCCCGGGTTCGATCCCCGGTAGGACGAATTTAGGAAATTGTATTTTCTAATTTGTCTGAGTCTGGACTGGTGGGAGGCTTCGGCTGTGGCTAGTTACCACCCTACCAGCAAAAACGTACCGCCAAACAAAGAGATTTGTGTTCCGGTACGATGGTGTGTAGAAACCGTAAAGGGTATATCGCCTCTTAATAGATTAGCGCGCTTCCATCTTAGACTGTATCATCACTTACCATCAGGTGAGATCACAGTCAAGCGCTAATCTGTCAGCAATAATAAAAAAGTCCGTTAAATACACACACCGGCATATTAAGCGGGACACAAAAAAAAAGTTCAAATTTAATAAATATGGTTTTATTTTAAAATTTACTAGACTTCTTTTGTTATTTAAAGTTTCATTTGTTTTAATTAAAATGAGATTACATTAAAAACACATTTTGCGAGTAAAGACTATTTGTGAAAAATGGTACATTATTGAACTTTTTATGTAACCGGAAAAAGTGAAAATTAATATTTAAATAACAACTAATTTAATTAGAAAAATAATGATTAACATCGCGCATATCTTCCACGTGCTCTTATTATAGTTTCTACCCGTCTAGACATACTGAGAATGATGTTATCGATGGTCTTCTGGGATAGTCTCCGCCATTCCTCAACTACGGCGATTCGCAGTTTACCCACGTTGGCATGAGTTGGAATTCTGGGCTTAACTTTTCTTTTCAGCAAGTCCTAAACGTGCTCTATTGGGTTAATATACGGTGATCTCGCCGGCAACTCCATAACAGTGATATTCATAGCATTAAGATATGCTTGAGTTACCCGAGCGGTATGCGGTATGTTGGTGAACTGCGAATCGTCGTAGTTGAGGAACGGCGGAGACTAATTAAATAATTGTTATTTTAATATTTATTTTCACTCTTCCCGGTTACATAAAAACTTCAAAAAGGTACCATTTTTCACAAATAGCCTTTACTCGCAAAATGTGTTCTTAACGTGATCTCATTTTAATTAAAACAAATGAATTTTTAAATAACAAAAGAAGTGTAGCAAGTAGATTTTAAAATAAAACCATATTTTTTAAATTATAGACTTTTTTGTGTTCCGCTTAATATGCCGGTGTGTATATAATAGTTGCAATCAACAAAAGTATTCCTTTAAATTCAACATGATTTCTGATCGACATGAAAAAAGAATGAAGAAACAACTTAACCTTAAAATTTCACATGATTTTTGAAGGATTTTCAAATTTCATTAATTTCTAAACGATAGCACGAACATCACATGTCTGACAGGCGAGACTGAGAAACAGAAATTGATGTTTATATAGAATATCATTGTTAAAAGGTTAACAATAAATACACAGAATTCATCATAATATATAATGTGATAGTACGATCTACAACTGCCTCATTGGTCTAATGGTTAGCATGTTCGACTACAGACATGTGTTCCTAGGTTCGAGTCCCGTGTTGGGCCAGTTCAAAATCGATATTGAGTTTTCTATTAAGATTTTCTCAATATTTACCCGAAGTTGGGAAGTTGGCGGTGTGTTCCACCCCCGTGCTTCGGAGAGCACGTTAAGCCTTCGGTCCTGCGCCTGATCTCTCTCTGATCGTGTTGGATTCCCATCACATTGAACTACGAGAGTGAAGGAATAGAGAGTGCACTTGTGTACTATGTCTGCCAGTGGAGCACTGTGGTGGGTCTATGCTCTAAAAAACCTCTCTCATATGAATGAGGAGGCCTGTGCCAGCAGTAGGACCTTTATGGGCTGCTACTTACTTCACAATAGCATCATGTCGACACATCTTTGACTATAGAGCATCTACTAGTCACTACCGAAACCTTTCAGCAGTTTAGACATATATATATATATATATATATATATATATATATATATGTTATACAATAATATACTTACATATAAAGTATACATACAACTATCTAAATATATGTCATCTAACCTTCATCTTTATTTTGGAGATAGTGCTCTTTTAATAGTTTTTTAAATAACAGCAACGATTTTGCCTTCTGTATGTTGTATGGTGGCATATTCCACAATTTTACCGCCTGAACAGTGAAGGAGTACTCATAGAACTTGGTTTTATGAACCGGTATTTTCAGAATTAGACGTTCGGACGAACGCAAATCCCTGGAACGTGTCCCAAGGAACTCGAATCGGTCCTTTAAATATTTAGGACTATTGGGATGAAATAAGACACAGTACAGAAGAGAAATTATATGCATATTCCGGCGAAGTCTTATGGGAAGCCACTTGAGCTGCTGACGAAAGGAAGATATTATTTACGCAAGCCAAATATGAACCGGATTGCAAGATTTTGAAGTCGCTCAAGTTTATTTAATAAGTAAGGTAAGGTAAGTAGCAGCCCATTAACGTCCCACTGCTGGGCACAGGCCTCCTCGCTCATATGAGAGAGGGTTTTTAGAGCATAGACCCACCACGCTGCTCCACTGCGGATTGGCAGGCATAGTACACAAGTGCACTCTCTATNGTATTAGACGTTCGGACGAACGCAACACCCTGGAATGTGTCCCAAGGAACTCGAATCGGTCTTTTAAATATTTAGGACTATTGGGATGAAATAAGACACAGTACAGAAGAGAAAGTATATGCATATTCCGGCGAAGTCTTATGGGAAGCCACTTGAGCTGCTGACGAAAGGAAGATATATGGTCATATTTACGCAAGCCAAATATGAACCGGATTGTAAGATTTTGAAGTCGCTCAAGTTTATTTAATAAGTCCTCGGTCAAATTGAGAAAGCTTGCATCAGCATAATCAAGAATGGAGAGAAGCAGAGAATGTGCCAACATAATTTTAGTAGGAATGGGCAGAAAAGATTGTAATCTCCGTAATGACCTAATTGCACCAAAGATTTTGGAACTAACATGTTTGATATGTGGCGACCACGAAAATCTTTAACAGTGGCACATTAAGGTATTGTAGCGTTATTGTACTGTACGGGTAGCAGTTGTTGCTGATCAACCCGAGCAATCATTCCCGGGCTTCCAATTATAATGACTTGAGATTTTGTCGGATTAATATGGATTTTGTCGGATATTCTACGTAACTTTAAATTTTTCTTTCATACTATCTTTTTCCTTATTAACAAATTATGAAATAAAATAAATATAAAGAAATGCCATTATGGATACAACTTTTAAGAGATAGCAATTCCATTAATCACTGTAAAAACTATGCAACTATGAACAGGCGCAAAATCAAAATCGTGACTACACTTTTATAAACAACTACATATTCTTTTAAAATAATTAAATGGTTATCATAAGTGCTAATGTAATATTGGAGTCTATATCATGACTTGTCATAATAGTAAAAAACTCAATCGAAATAAATGAGAAACGACAAAAGATAACAATACTTTATTGAACTATTAACTATATATACTATTAACTTAAAACTAATGTAAAACGAAGCATATTTATAAAACCTTTTAATACTAAACCAGGAAATCAGTACCCAATTCTAGTTTGAAATAAGTAAAAAATAAATTAAAATTCGTACAAATTATATGGGAGAAATAATAAGTTAGGTCATTTTTTACGCGCACCGGATAGACTAGCGGTCTAGATCTGAATTTATATTAATTCAAATTAATATTTTTTATAAGTTATAGGTACCTAATTAGCGTTTTCCTTTGTTCTTGAATTATCAAACAAGTACTTCTATTATATTCTATATTAGTCACAGTATCTTTATTTACAAATTTGTAGCATGTTTTTTAATGTTAAAAATAACTAAGTAGGAGACGGAATCATTTTCATTTTCACTTCTTCATCGTTATCGATAGTGTCTCTTCTAAACCTTCCGAAATTAAAATAGTCCTCAATTTCTTGGAGTGTTCTATCTTTTGTTTCTGGTAGTATTATACTCATAACAATTAATGAGATAGCCATAACTGCTCCAAAAGCAGCAAAAGTACCATATACCTTCACACTTACTAGTAAATACGGTGTTACTTGCATACCAACCAACAGTAACAATGATAGTATAAGGCCGGATGCAGCAGATCCAGCGCCTCTGTGAGCTAATGGAAATATTTCACCTAGTAGAGCAAGAGGTATCGGAGTACACCCTAAATTTGATAAAATAAAATACAGAGAAAACAACGTTATAGGTATCCAAGGTTTGTCTTTAGATATTATCCCATTTGCAACAAAATAAAGGTATAGACAGACACATGCCAAAACAATTGTAGCGGCAAATCCGCTGTAGAAAAGAAGAGTTCGCCGTTTAAGAACTTTTACCAAGAATGATGAAGAAAGAGCACTCGCAGATATTATTGTATCAATACCTAATGTATAATAAAAAGAATGTGTTTTATTATCCGTAACTTCTCCGACTATTTGCAAGGCGTATGCGGGAAATATATGTCTACCGCAAGATTCCAACAAAAGTCCACAGAAACACATGATTAATAACGGTTTCATAAAATCTCTCCTTGTGAATTTATTGAAGAATCCAAACATTTTCTCCGACATACTCATTGAATACATGTCATCGTTTCTCTCCTTTTGAGCTCGAATCAATTCTTGCAATTCCCTTTGCGATTCTGCACTCTTACCTCTCAGCCAATAAAATGATTTTTCACACGATTCAAATCTTTTTTTCGAAGCCAACCATGAAGGGCTTTCTGGCCAGGTCAATATAATTAATAAAGCAGCAATCAGAGGCCCTAAAGCAACAAGTGCAACATGTTTCCATACTAAGAAATGGCCGAATACATGAACATTCATGTTCCCAAGGCACACAGCCGCTGTTTTAAGATTTAGAAACATTCCTCTATTACTCGGGCTTGTATATTCTCCAATAATAACAGCCCCTAATGTAACTGTAGCTCCTGCACTGGAACCACATAAAGCCCTCCCAGCTATTAGCATAATTATATTAGAGGATTTGTAAATTAATAGCCAGCCGATAAGTCCTGGCACTACGACAACAATATGGGCTACTTTCCTTCCGTATAAGTCCATGAGGAATGAAGATAGTAGGAAACCAGGTATGCTGGCGATTCCAATACACGACGCTGGAAAACAAATATAAAGTACACATTATATAATATAATAACCTGCAATTAATGACTTGATTATTGATTTATTATTTGAAACAGTGAAATATATTTCTGATAAACGTATCCTTTCCGTGACAGTAATAAATAAGACAATGAACTAGTAAGTGACCTACATGTGTAATGTGGATATTTTACCCGACAGTCAAGTATTATCAGTATATTGTTTGTACTACAAGTTTCATTGGCATGAACTGAACCATGGCAGTCCAATGTCCAACCGCTGTAAGACCTTTGTTTATTATTAATCCAGTGAAGATGAGGCCAAAATGATTTTGAGCTGCATCTGCATTTACGTGAGATACGAGTCATTATTTCAAACTTCACGACGTCATAACATGACGTATGTATGATGTTCATGTGACCTCTGGATTAAGGTCATAATAAAGTCACCAATGCAGCAAGTTTTGTCTAATATTTTGTCAAATTGATGAAGCATGTATGACGTTTGTTATGTTTGCATGTACGCTGTGTTATGTTCACTGGGTTTTATCCCGAAGCTTTTTGGAAAAGAAAAAGTATATAGTTTTCTTTTCACACTTTTCAAAGTTATAATTTTATATACCTATAATGTTCATGTTTATTTATGACCTTTGTATAAAGGTCATAAATAAAGTCATCAATACTGCACGTTTAGTCTAATCTTTCGACAATTTAATGATCCTTGTATGACCTTTGTATGACATCATTTTAAAGTCATATGTTTATTGGGTTTTATCCCAAAGTTTCTTCGGAAACGTAAATGTATTTGCATATAAGTAACGCGGTAGAGATTAGATACTTTACCATAAAATTAGCTGTACAATAAATACGTACCTACCCAAGAAGCGACATGTAGATCAGCCTTTATCTCCGACTCCGGTGAAATTATAGCGGGTAACAATACTGAGGGAAAACTTAGCACCATACCTTGGCCGAACATGTTCAAAAGGACTCCCATCACCGCCCATGTCTACAAAATTGAAATTTATACAATATTATAACTAGTTGTTACCCGTATAGTTTTAACAAAGCATCTACTTCGCGAAAAGACAAAAGAATCGGAGAGGGTTAATGTAATATTAATTTTCGATGATTATCGTTTTAACAATGTTATACTTCCTGATCTACTTTAACTGCGCAAAACTCAGGAACTTTCATAAAAGATATATCATAGAAGGTAAATCTGTCATTAATTCCACTTCTGCTTATGCAATAGTAAACCATTTTTTAATTAGAGTGGTCTTTAGGTTATTTTAAAATAATTCAAAAGTTTAATACAGAATTTACAATTTCAATTACATTTTTCTGATTTATAAAAACGATTAAACACTAGTTAGTTATTTATAAATACTAAAACATAAATTATCGGTCCGAATTTTTAAATGCGAGACAAAAAGCGATATTCTTTCAATATTCCTTTAAGTCCTCCTTCTAAAATACCTTAAAATACGTCGACCAATAACCTAATTTAAAAGGAAAAAGGTTAGTAGCAATACTTTAATGTGTCTCTGATGGGGTTGGGCCTTCTTACCATCAGGACAAAGGGTTTTGAGAGTTTTTAGGCCACCCGTACCCCTGAATTATTCCAGGTATGTACAGGTTTCTTCACGATGTTTAAAGCACGTATAATGGAATCGAAAGAGCACCTTAGCCTTTTTATAAAGAGAGGCTCAGCACGCTCAAGACAAAAGAAGAAAGAAAACTTAAAACCACGACTTTTCCGCACTTCTTCTCTCAAATATAAGTAATCATACATTTTTTCTATTGCTATAAACGCCACTAATTCAACAGGATTTTCAGTCCGTCTGTTGTCACTTCTATAATTGCAAACGTTACTTCCAAATATCCAATATGACGTCGAATATGGAAACTAAAGTATTTTGGGAACAACGACCACTTACGTAATTATGTATTCAAAATATTTTACCTGTTTTAGAGACGGTGATACCATTATAATATTAAGTAACAAAGAAAACAACTCATTGAACCTTATACAACTGTCCGATCCATAAGACTGAGAAATTCATACAGATATGAGCGATTATGGTACACACTAAAGTTTATTGTATATTATAAAGATAATCGCAAGTAAACAAAGGATGTTATGTTACATATCTTTTTTTCATAACTAAGTAGGTGTTATAATCAAATCTCATGCTGAAATTTGTAAGCTTATCTATCTCAAATTTATTAGGATCATTATCATCACGTAATATTGCATTACAATAATCTGTGCTAGTAAAATTTGAATAACATTTTTGTTATTCATTATGTAATCTGTTACGTTGTTAAAATACCACATTTTATAATAAATAGTTAAGATTATAAGTATGGTTCAAACCATAATGAGTTTTTAATTGCGAAAAAGAGATAGTTTCCAATTCAATTACATATAAATCGAGATATAACGCTTAAAAAAATACATCAAGTTCTTCTTTAACATGAAGATTTGTAAAAACTTAATACACTAAATCACTGGAAAACAAAATCACTAAATCAAATAACGACAATTTGAAGTCCTTACTATTTTTAATTATTTACAAAATATTTTTAAAATACCAATTATACACTAGCTATTAAGATTTATGTACAAATATTTAGATTTTTCTAAACCATTCCTAAAACTAAGATTTTTTTCCTATTTAATATTAATTACAGCGATTAATTAGATGAAGAAATCATCTTCATTTTCACTTCTTCGTCATTGATGTTGTCTTTTCTAAACCTTCCGAAGTTGAAGTAATCCTCTATCTCTTGTAAAGTCCTATCCTTGGTTTCTGGGAGTATTAAACTTAAAACAATTAGTGAAATAGCCATGAGTGCCCCAAACACAGCAAAAGTTCCATACACTTTAACACTTACAAGCAAGTACGGTGTCATTTGCATACCTATTAATAGTAATAATGATAATAGGAGACCCGATATAGCTGATCCAGCTCCCCTATGCGGTAATGGAAATACTTCACCTAGTAAAGCAAGAGGTATTGGAGTGCATCCCAAATTTGATAAAATAAAATACAATGAAAATAACATTATAGGTATCCAAGGTTTGTCTTTTGATATAATCCCATTTTCAGCAAAACCAAGATATAGACAGACACACGCTAAGACAAATGTAGCTGCAAATCCACTGTAGAAAAGAAGAGTTCGACGCTTAAGAACTTTCACCAACAATGATGAAGACAGAGCACTAACTGATATTATCATATCAATACCTAAAGTATAATAATATGAATGAGTTTTATTTTGTGCTAATTCTCCTATTATTTGTAAAGCGTATGCGGGGAAAATATGTCTACCGCAAAATTCTAATAAAATTCCACAAAAAGTCATTATTAATAAAGGCATTAAAAAGTCTCTCTTTGTAAATTTATTCAGGAATCCATAAACGTTCTCAGCGAGCGTTGTGGGGCGTGTGTGACAATTTCTTTCTTTCTGAGCTCGAATCAACTCTTCTAACTCTTTCTTTGATTCTGTGCTCTTACCCCTCAACCAATAAAATGATGTTTCACATAACTCGAATTTACTTTTAGAAGCCAACCATGATGGACTTTCTGGCCATGTTAAAATAGCTAATAACGCAACAATTAGCGGTGCTAGTGGTATAAGTGCAACCTCTCTCCATGCTAAGAAATGGCCGAATATGTGAATAGTCATACTTCCAAGACTGACTGCCGTTGTCTTGAGATTAAGGAACATTCCTCTATTACTTGGACTTGAGTATTCTCCGATAGCCACAGCTCCCAAAGTGACCGTAGCTCCTGCAGATGCCCCACATAAAGCTCGTCCAACTATCAGCGTAACGATGTTAGGACAAAAATAAATCGATAGCCACCCAATAACTCCAGGCATTATGGCAACAATATGAGCAACTTTTCTTCCATACATATCCATTAGTAAGGCGGATAGTAGGAATCCAGGTATGCCGGCAAATCCAATACACGAAGCTGGAATAAACAGAAATTATACTTTATCACACAAATTCATTAAAACCTTATCAAATTTAAAGTTAAAGCCGTTATCGAAAACAAAAGGATTAGGGAGCCTTCGAAAATCGCAAGGAAAATATTGGTCGGTTGATTTAAGCTCCAAATCTTCTCTCCTCAGCAGCATATGTTTGAAAATTTACTTATTAAATGTCTACCATATTCCAAAAAACAGCGACGGATTTTACGGAGATGATATTTTTGAATGAAAAGCTTAATGCAATCAAGAAATGCTGAGTTTGCAGTAACATCTGTTATACAAATTTAATACGTACCAATCCAAGATGCTACGTGTATATCAGCTTTTATCTCGGCCTCCGGTGAAAGTATGGCTGGTAGCAAAACTGATGGATAACTTAGCACCATACCCTGGCCGTACATGTTCAGGAGAACTCCCATCACCACCCATGTCTATAAACAAGCGATTTGTTTTAATTTCACTCTAAAATAATCATCAGCTTTCAAAATCAAATATATTTTATTGCAATTGTACAATGCACAATCTACCATACAGTGGCGTGCAACATCTATAATAGGACAAAAAAATATGATTTTGAACTAATTGCTTCACATTAATCTTGTTAATCTCTTTGCTTCATAATGACAATCACATTAATAAATATATTACAGTTTAGTATGAAACGTATCATAACATTATCCTTAATATAGTAATAGCATTTAGATATTAGCCATTTTTAATTTATGTTTATATATATCAATGTTATTTATTTCTTTTAGAGCGTTGGGTAATTTATTATAAATTTTAACAGCCACGACGTGACAGTGTCTGTCATAAAGCTGTTCTTGTACAGGGTCTAACTAAATTATTTTTAAATCTAAATCGTTTATATTGCGTCCATCAAAACGTTTTTCAAACAGATCTAAATGTGTTTTTACATACAAAAATACTTCATATTTTACCTTAAAAGTGAGTGAAGAACACCTAAGACAGGGAATGATTGCCTCAAATAGTTGGTCCTCGGTTAAATTGGAATAGCTTGCATCGACGTAATCGAAAATAGAGATAAGCAGAGACTGTGCAAGCATAACTTTGGTGGGAATGGGAAGTGAACGCAAACTACGCAAGGACTCCATAGCTGCAAATGTATTTCCGCTTAAATCCCTCGGATGTGTTGCCCAAGACAGTGTTGTCCATATTTTTATTACATCGCTATATGGTATTATTGTACCGTTAAGTGTAACTGGTGAAAGATTAGGCCAGTCCACTCTTGAAATCAATCTACCAACAATGATGGCCTGGTTTACATGTCATAATTCTGAATTGAACATCGTAAACAATTTCGGGACTGTACTCGTTCAACTATTAAAAAATAACCGTTTACTTTCTATGAACATCCTATAAAAAGTTATGCCTATAAGTAATTGACTCACCTGTTTTATAGATGGTGCTACCATTTTTTTATTGTAAATATTGAATTAATACATTGAACCTGATACGTGTGGTTTGTATACGAGACTGTGAAATCTCTGTTAGGTAGTACTTAAAGAGCCATTGCGGTCGTACATACCGACTTTATTGTGGGGTATAAACATTATCATATGTAAACAAAAGAAGCTACATTATGTAGCAATATTTTCTTCATAACTGTAGGTGTTATGAATACTTCTTACACTGTATATGATATCTTTTCAATCTGAAGTCATATCACGTTGTAAAATTGCCTCCTGGTTAATCTGTGCTCATAAAATTTCAAATTAGTTTACTGATTATTCATGATATTTGTAATGATTTGGAAAAGATTTTAAGAGATATTTAAATTTGTTATATTCACTACACTTTTAACTATAATTTCGTGTCGTAATTTGGTTTAGTAGTGACGAACAGACTTATCGTTTCGTAATGCTAATAAATTTGATTAAAAAAATGGATACAGTAGTGCACGATTGTTTCCAATGTAAAGATAACAATTAATGCCCTAATTATATATAAAGAGATTGAGTCCACGGAGATAGCAAAAGAAATGGACAGACACTTAAGTAGAACGGCCTTTTTGTTGAAGAGAAAACATTAACCATTTCTTTCTTTAAGGTTTCAAATCCCAAAACTAATGAAATAATTTTAAAAAGTCTTTCATCATATCAATAGAAAAATAAGCGTAAGCTCTTTATGCCTTAAATTTCACGGGAACGGGAAACTTATCTGGAATAACCTGTAGTCTATAATGTTTAGAAAGTTCGAATTTAGGGTGAATTATACATAGTTTCAACTTAAAAATGACAGCTTACATTAATAACCTAATTATAGGTTAAAATAATTGCAAGTGTAATTTAACAAATTTCAAAATAGCTTCCTCTCTAACAATAAAATGGCTGAATTCTAAACGGCTTGTACTCAAAAATGACCGATTTCTAATTTATTTTAAGTTCATTATAACAAATTTCAGAATAGCTTCCCCCCTGACAATAGAATCATTGATTTCTAAATAGGTTCAACTCTAAAATGACAGATTTTTAATTACTTTCAAGACTAATATAATAAGTTTCAAAACAGCTTCCCCTCTAACAATAAAACGGCAGATATCTAAATGACTTCTACTCGTGAATGACCGATTTCTAATTAATTTCAAGTTTAATAAAACAAGATTCAAGATAACTTCCCCTCTAACAGTAAAATAGCAGATTTCC
Source organism: Elymnias hypermnestra (assembly GCA_015832385.1). Taxonomy (NCBI): domain Eukaryota; kingdom Metazoa; phylum Arthropoda; class Insecta; order Lepidoptera; family Nymphalidae; genus Elymnias; species Elymnias hypermnestra. The sequence goes on from JACTOM010000038.1 coordinate 394,674, forward strand.
AAGTAGGTTCAACTGTAAAATTACCGATTTCTAATTAATTTCAAGTTTAATATAACATATATCAAAATAGCTTCCTCTCAAACAATAAAATGCTAAATTTCTAAATAGGTTCAACTCTAAAATGACAGGTTTTAAATTAATTTTAAAACTAAGTTTCAAAATAACTTCCCTTCTAATAATAAAATGGCAGATTTCTAAATAGGGCCAACTCTAACACAACAAGTTTCAAAACCGCTTCCCCTCTAACAATAAAGTGGCAGATTTTGAAATAGCTTCTACCCCAAAATGGTCTATTTTAAATAAATTCTACTTTAAAACACTTTAGAAACCTAAATAGTTTTAAAATTAATTAGCTACACCTCAAAAATACAGATATCTTTAATAGCTTCAATCCTAAAATAGTCTATTTCTAAAATAGTTTTAAATCTAAAATTATATTTTAAATAGATTCTTTTTTAATATATCAATTTCTAAACATATTCCATCCTACAAAATGGCGACCTTCTAAATAGCTTTAAAAATAAAGGATGCATTTTGAATAGTTACAAGGGTTTCTAAGTCTAAAACTAGAGAATTTTAGTTCTGAGAAACATCAGAATTCACGCTGCTATATAAAAAATTATCAATTAATATTGACATACAGATTATATTAGATTTTTGTGTTTAATTGTTAAATGTCGAGCACGCTTTACATTATCTAGTGTTATCATTTGTACGAATTGGTTTACTGCGATGTCGTTTTAACATTCCACATACTCTTTATCTCTGTTTAAGAGTATGTTTGTTTTTTTACACTCCTAAATCATTGATATGAATATTTCTGTAATATTTGCTGCGATTTCCTGGTATTCACCTGCACAATATACAGCATGCAGAATGTTCACTTCGATTCTGCGGCTCACCTATAGTAAAGAGATATTGATAGGATTTTTCAGGCACATAAGCTCATGATCGTAACGAAAATGATGGATTCAATTGTTGAAATTTGGTTTATTGATATAAAAATTGCATATTTTTGGCGAGAAACAGATTATTTTTGTCTTATCTAGTAAATATAAGCGATATCCATTTCTTTTTATTACTGGTTTACCTTTCTATGCTTCCTTGTACATATTGTATCACTTTTTAAACTAGGTAAACTAGGTCTATGCTCGGAGTTTCTCTACGTGATCGAATTCGAAATGAAGAGATCCGTAGTAGAACCAAAGTCACCGACATAGCCCTACGAATCGCGAACCTGAAGTGGCAATGGGCGGGGCACATAGTCCGAAGGACCGATGGACGTTGGGGGCNTGGGTTCCTATGATTTATGGCTCTCTCGAAATAATTTTCGGAGAGCTCTTTAAAATGACTCTTTATCGTGGGGAGTTCTAAGTCCCTATGTAGATCGACATTTCGGACGTACCAGGGGCATCCCGTGGCCATCCTCATGAATCTATTTTGCAGCGTCTGCAGACGGGCCAGTCTATAGGCTGGCACGTGTGCGAAGACGATGCTGGCGTACGATATGATGGGGCGGATGCAAGTTTTGTAGAGTGTCACCTTGTGGCGAAGTGACATTTTACTTTTCTTGCAGATGAGAGGGGATAATCTACCAAGCACAAACGCGGCTCTGCCACGAACATTGCGAATGTGCTTACTAAAGTTCATGGAAATATCTTGGAGTTACCCTAGATAAAGCCATGAACTTTAGTAAGCACATTCGCAATGTTCGTGGCAGAGCCGCGTTTGTGCTTGGTAGATTATCCCCTCTCATCTGCAAGAAAAGTAAAATGTCACTTCGCCACAAGGTGACACTCTACAAAACTTGCATCCGCCCCATCATATCGTACGCCAGCATCGTCTTCGCACACGTGCCAGCCTATAGACTGGCCCGTCTGCAGACGCTGCAAAATAGATTCATGAGGATGGCCACGGGATGCCCCTGGTACGTCCGTAATGTCGATCTACATAGGGACTTAGAACTCCCCACGATAAAGAGTTATTTTAAAGAGCTCTCCGAAAATTATTTCGAGAGAGCCATAAATCATAGGAACCCACTAGTGGTTAACGCGTCCTCTTATAGGATCCGTCTTAACGTTCCGCCTAGGAAGAGACGGCCTAAATATGTCCTTAACGACCCCGACGATACGATAACTATCGACAATCTACCTTACCAGGTAGGGACAGACACATACACAAGCGTTACACAGCGATTCCGCCGGCGGAGTCGAGGTCCCCGATTTCTGACGTCACCCGGACGTGGACTTCACCCACGTTCCCGGGGGCGCTTCTGATTCTTCCTTTTCAGGTGATGTTTCAGCGATAACGTCGCTCCAAGCCGAGGCTCGGTCTCGCAGGAGACGCCCTTGGAGCGGCGTTTCCCCGGAGAGCGAGCCCTTTTCAGGGCTCGCACTCGAAATGTGGCGGCCTCCTTAAGAGCCCGTCCTCCTCCCGGTTACGCTGTAAAAGCCAGTAGGGCTAACAGCTAAACACAGTTCGAAAAAAAAAAAACGTGAGACCTATGTTCAGCAGTGGACATCCATCGGTTGAAGCGACGACGACGACGACGAAACTAGGTCAGAAATGTTTAATAGCTTGCCCTGTGTTGGTATTGGCAACACAAAATTTATCAACGGACACACACGTACATCTGATTTTTACATACTCGTACGTAGCAATGTGTAAGCGCCGTCGCCGTACCTTAAGTACATCGCTCGTCCCATAGGGACTGCAACATTAGACACATCTTGTCGCAGGTAGCTAACACAACCACGTTCCGGTGATATATGTTTTCTGGGTGAAATGACCTCCCGTTGCTACTCATATTATAATTGTCATAATAATTAGAATAGAGTCCCCCTTATCCTATCAACTAGCATACCTTAGTACATACAAACATAGCATCACGAATTATTCCTGTAGGGAGAGACCTTCCACTTGCCACAATTTTAGTCTTTCTCTTATCACACTATTTCTTACTCTGTCACTCAGTTTTAATCCACACATACTTCTCAAAGTTTCGGACTAGTATCTTACGCCACTTTTTTATGCTTATCTCTTTAATATTTGTCATTTCGGTTTTAGAATTTAAATCAAAATATATCGTCACGTCCGTATTACGTTTTCTACAACCTAATTAGTATCATACATTCATACATAGCATCACGCCTCATTACCAAAGGGGAGGCAGAGACCACGTCCTTCCACTTGGCACGATCCTTGCATATCTCCTTCGCTTCCTTCATTCTCATTAAACCTTTCAAACAAGTTCGTCGGTTTAGAGTACTCTTGACCTGGCCCTTATTCAAAATGCCCTGGATTTGGTCCAGGAATGTTCGCTTTGGTCTTCTCCTTCCAACTTTCGCATAGACTCTTGACTCATAAATTGACCTTTTTGTCAGTCTCCTTTCAATTATTCTCTCTACGTGCCCAAACCATGTACATCTTCTTTTATACCGCAATGTTCTCTTATCACATTACTTCTTACTTTGTCACTCAGATTCAATCCACTTACACTTCGCAATGCTCTCATCTCTACCGAATCTACTTTCCATTTGTGTCTCTTTTGCCATACCCGATTTTCACTACCATACATAAGTGTTGGCACCAACATTCCTGCATGCAGAGCCAGTCTGGCCCTTTGAGACAACATCCGGATATTCATAAAGGTGTGCAGAGCACCATTTACCATATTCCCTGCATTCTCTCTATCCTTTCAATATTACCTATACCTTAATTGTCGTCCAAAACCCTTCAGTACAACCCTTCTGACTTCAAAAAGTGAAAGTGCCTTACTGGTGTAACATTTATTCATTTTACCCAACCACCGCACTTCACTTCATACTGTGTAGTTGGCGTGGTGCACCAGCCCCGTGCCTCGGAGAGCACGTTAAGTCGTCGGTCCTGCGTCTGATCTCTCTCCAGTCGTGAATGAATAAAGAGTACACTTGTGTTAACGCACACACTTAGGTAATAAGCCTTCTAACCTGCAGTGGAACAGCACTGCTTTAAAATCTCTCTCGTTTATAGATGAGGAGGCCTGTGCTTAGCTGTGAGGCGTTAATATGAGTGTAATAACAACTCATTTAAGGGTAACTGTATACGTTGCTATAATAAACTCCCACAAAATGTTCTAGAGATGTCAATTAATAAAATCAAAGTCTTTGTTAAAAGAAAGCTAATTGAAAAATCATATTATAAGTTGCAAGATTACTTAAACGACAGAAACACGTGGGACTGAACGAATTGCTCTAATTTAAATTGAAATATATTAAGCCAATATGATATTGTAATGGTAACAAAAAAAATAAAAAATACCCGATGAAGTTTGTTGTGGGCTCTTTCAAATCAGGGTGCGAAGGAACCCTCGTGACCTTAGATTTTAAGTCGTTCTTTAATGCCATCATCAGACGTAGAATTAGTGTGTGGAAAACAAAATCGATTTGACAAAATAAAAGTGCTGTAATAGGCCTACTTGAATAAAGATATTTTGATTTGATTTGATTTGAATGGGCTGCTCGTTTTACCTTTAAGTGATGGCTACAAGGAGGATCTTTATGGTTTTATTAGTTAGTTAGTAGCAGCTCTTTAAAGTCCCATTGCTGGGCACAGGCCTTTTTTTCAGGTTAGGAGTGTGGGACTCGGCGAGGGAGGAGACCTCGCAATACCCACTAAAACCCAGCGGAACCCTCTTCATCCGTAAGTGAGGCACCAGGTGTACAACTTTCGCATTCGTCCCTGGTACTTCAGATGAGTCCAACTGAGGATCCTCACTCCGAGGAGCGAGGGTTTTTAGAGCATAGACCCACCATGCTGCTCCACTGCGGGTTGGCAGGTATAGTGCACAAGTGCACTCTCTATTCCTTCATTCTCATAGTCCAATGTTTTTTTAAAATTATTAATTTAATTATTTAACAAAATTTAAATATAACAGGCAAACGAGCTGACGGATCACCTGATGGTAAGTGATCACCGCCGCCCAAGGACACTTGCAACACTGGAGGAGCTGCCGATGCGTTGCCGGCCGAGGAAGTGGAAGTTCAATTGCCTTTTAAACATTTGCATATGGAAGTCTTGAGGATGTGACAGGAATCTGACACGACCGGAGAGAGGTCAGGCGCAGGATTGACGGCTTAACGTGCTCTCCTAGGCACGGGGGTGGATCACACCGCCAACTTCCTAACTTCGGCAAATATTGAGAAAATCTTAATAGAAAACTCAATATCGATTTCGAATTGGCCCGACCCGGGACTCGAACCCAGAACCTCATGTCTGTAGTCGAACATGCTAACCACTAGACCAATGAGGCAGTTATGGCTTTATATTCCTTTTCAACTATATTTTTTTTAGTTTCTTCATTAACTGTTTTAGAGTAAATATAATTTATTGTGAAGCGCCATCTCTTGCAATCAGTTCGAGTTACTACAGTAGTCTTAGTAACCAAGGCATTTATAATGCATTGTATCGGTGACATACGCCAAGAGATCGCGTTGTTATATGAAATTATATATGATCTCTATTCAGGCTCAAAATTATACGAAAAGTTTAATTTTTTTATTAACTTTTCGTATTATATATTTTAATTTTTTTTTGATATGTCGTAATACTCTTCGATTGGTCAGATAAGACTTTTTTGTGAAGTTAAAAACTAAAATTTTACAGTGTAACTCTAAGTACATACATATATTTGTATTATTGTCGTTAAATGCATTCAGAAATATTGTAATATTTGCAAAATTTCCAAAGTGTTGTTTAAAAATTATTATTTAATTCGCCAGTGTCACGTAGAAGTAGAAGACGCACGTACAAGGACTTTCTTTCTTGTTAACGTAACTTTTATTCCTATATTTTTATTTTACCTGAAAGAAATCGGGGTACTTTTCCCATTACTCTCAACTACCAGAAACCAACAAACATAACCACACGTATATATTATACTAGCTGAACCCGCGACTTAGTCTGCACGGAATGATTTTTGGGTAGCAATTTCATTAATTTAGGCAAATTGTTTTACAAATAAAAAAACATGACCTCTACTCGGCAAAAAGAATATCCCTACCAAATTTCAAGTCTCTACGCCTTATGGTTCCAGATATATCGTGATGAGTCAATAGATACCTGGATATCTCCTATATATATACTAGCTGAACCCGCGACTTCGTCTGCATGGAACGGTTTTTTGGTCGCAATCTCAATAGTTTGGGCAAATTGTTTTACAAATAAGAAATTTAAATATGTTTCATCGGTGGACTTGGTCTTCTTGGTCCTATGACCAAGATTTTACATACCATAAAAAAGATGTTATGTGATTTTATCGTTTATTTTAAATAAGAAAATTTAAATTTTTTTAATTAACACCCTCGCATCCTCCCTTGCGGATGGAATTTCGCAAAATCCGTTCTTAGCTGACTTCTACGCGCCAAAAAGAATATCCCTACCAAATTTCAAGTCTCTACGCCTTATGGTTCCAGATATATCGTGATGAGTCAATAGATACCTGGATACGTTACATACACACAAAATGAGACAATATTACAATTTATTTTATCAATTCTAATATATTTTCAGAGAAAATTACTAAATACTTGCATTAGAAGAGAGTTATTATTGACAGGACGGGGAATTTGCGGTGGCAGAAAATCATACAGAGGATGGGAGAGTTCATTACATTCAATATTTTAAAATTAACTAATTATGTAACATTTACAAATTCTACTTTGACTTTTGATGTATGTATTTATTTACTCAGATTACCTAAAATGCTACCTATGTTGTGGTACAGTATATAAAAATCACTAGTGTTTTTTAGATATTTTTAAGGAAATTAGTAATTCCATAATTATCATTTTAATGACTTATGGTATGTCGTCGCCGACGTCGAAAGGAGAGTGGGACTCGCAGATACTAGAATACTTATTAAAACACAGCAGACTCCTCCTCATCCTTGAGTGAGAATACTAGGGGTTTTCTAACCGCACGGCAGCAACGCTCCAGGCAGGTGACCCTCCATGGAAGCTCCCGGCGGAAGTCTTCGCCGCTCCGTATCATTATAGAAAAGACGCGAGGACTAGTGGCGGATCCTCTAGTAATGACGAGGTCCGAAGGATCAGAGTCCTAGCCAAGAGAACTCTTATAATAAAATGGAGGGAGGATCTGGAGACCCCCATAGCAGGTGTAGCGAAGGTAGAGGCGTTCCGCCATCTGCTGGAATAGTGGTTATGCAGGGGTCATGGAACGCTCTAGTATAGACTGGTACAGGTGCTCACCGGTCACAGCTATTTCGGGAACTAGGTGCATCATATTGCTGGCCGGAAGGAATCGCCTATCTGCCACGAGTGCGGTGACCCCGTCGACACGGCGCAAAATACTGTGGCAAAATGCTGGTCGTGGACACCATACTGGGATCTCTTGGTGTCGTTGATTGGCGGAGACCTCTCACTGACTAGCATTGCCCGTGCAATGGTCGCTAGCGAAGCACGGTGGAGAGCCGTGGCCTCCTTTTGCGAAAATGTTATCGCGCTAAAGGAGGCATTTGAGAGGGAGCAGGAGATTGCTTCTGATGCCCCTGCTATGCGTCGCCAAAGGTTGGGCGGCAGAAGGCGCAGATTTGCGCGCCTCGTCCTTCCTTGAATCTTGATCTGGCTTTATCCGGGACACTATATTGAATTGCGCAAGGGAGCCGCTGGTGTCTCTCCTTAGGATGACGTGGGACCGCTGGTTTTTACTGAGTATTCTGTCTCATCAGTGAGTACCACACTCCCGACTCTTTAGTCGGGGTGCATAAAGCATTTCCCAGCGTAAAAAAAGAAAAAAGGAGATCCCTAACCGCATTCCACTCTAGTGACCCGGATTACACCGACTATCAGGACCGACAAATCAGTGGCCTTCTCATCTAGCCTTGTCTGATGACGAGAGAGGGCTTCATTACATCAATTAAGCTCTCCAGTAAAAGATCTCCTCTCACTGACATTTGCGACACTTATAGCAGATAGGGTTTTAGATAGACCCGCCAGGCAGCTCCACTGGAGGTTGGCAGGCTATACATGCCCTATGATTACCCCCGGGGTGTGCAGGTTTCGTCAGGATGTTTTCCTTCACCTAAAAGCACAATGATGGATGGTCATCATAGTTTTTTTTGTTTGTTTATTTCACAGTATTTTATATTTAATCTATTATATATACTGTATTTATTAGTCTATTTATGAGTTAACATATCTAAAGCGATGTAGGTCACTAGTGAAGCGACGTGGTGGTCACTGGTGAGGTGATCTAGGACCACCAGTGACGCGATGTGCGATGTTTGGGTAATGTGAATAAGACTACACCATTAAAGCACTTTCACTTTTATTTTTGAGTCAGAAGGATTGTACTGAAAGGGATTGGATGATGGTTACGTTATGCTGGCTGTAATAGAGGAGACACTATTATAAATATATAAGTAGCAATGCGTATTTACCGAGACAAAAAATAAAACTAGAGCGTGATTTCGAGACGTGGTTGCTTTAACTACCTGGCACAGGGTCTGAGGGTACCCAGTTCCTTACGACCAATTGAGATGGTAACGGCGTTTACGCACTGCTACGTATATAAAAATGAGATGTACGGATCTGTCCGCTCGTTGATAATTAATTTTACAATATGTATGATATATGTATCTCATAATTGATATCCTAGTATATTTATTCTATTTATATAATACAATATTTCTCAGTGAAAGCAAGGTATAAAATTATTCTACAATGTGAAAGTGTATAAGTAAGTAGCAACCCTTTAACGTCCCACTGCTGGGCACAGGCCTCCTCACTCCGAGGAGCGAGGGTTTTTAGAGCATAGACCCACCACGCTGCTCCACTGCGGATTGGCAGGCATAGTACACAAGTGCACTCTCTATTCCTTCACTCTCATAGTCCGATGTGACGGGAATCCGACACGACCGGAGAGAGATCAGGCGCAGGACCGACGGCTTAACGTGCTCTCCGAGGCACGGGGGTGGATCACACCGCCAACTTCCCAACTTCGGGCAAATATTGAGAAAATCTTAATAGAAAACTCAATATTGTTTTTTGAATTGGCCCGACCCGGGACTCGAACCCAGGACCTCATGTCTGTAGTCGAATCTGCTAACCACTAGACCAATGAGGCAGTCCACTAGACCAATGAGGCAGTGAAAGTGTATAAATATAAATAAATGTAGTGTTGCCCGTACATATTTATATGTATATTATTTTAATATCTACGTATTAGGATGTAGTTATTTGTATGTATGTCTATAGTTATACACCACCCACCACTCTCTGCTACAACTATTCCTACACCGAAGGTGGTAGAGATCGCTACCAAGGATAAGACCGCCTCTTGTACTCTGTATTGTATTGTCTGTTTTTCTTTCGTAGTACTGTGAAGTAAAAAAAGTTATAAATAAAAAAAAATAAGTATTTTAGTAGCCAATGTGAGTACGTGTATGAAATAGGTTTCACCGGAGTTTACATCAAAATACATATTCAAATTACGTTGTTAGCTACTTAAGAAAACAACAATAATTCCGATAATAAACCTGTTATCTAAATAACTATAAGTAGTGTAGATAAGTTGAAACCTTAAGGGGTCTCACTCAAGTTTGTATCAATATATATAAATACGTTTGTATTGTCTGTTAATTGTTAAAATAGTGGCTTAAATGACTGCGTAACGTGAATATTTTGACGGTAAATCAATTTAAAAATTATTTTTATATATGGCTCAGCTGTATTGAGCAAAGCTTCTTCGAAGAAGATATCGTCAAGAAACTTAGTCGTTACTTTTTCGCACATTTACTAAAATATTCTTTTTACAAGTCAGTATTCTTTATTGCTTTAACTTATGTAAAGGTAATTTCAGAATAATATTGCGACAACAAATTAAGATGTAAGCTATCCTATCTTTCAAATTGGGTCAAACTGCACACGGTGTGCAAATTTTATTAAAATCGGTTAAGTAGTTTAGGAGTCTATCGCGGACCAACAACGTGACACGAAATACATATATATAAATATGGTATTATATCTATTAGCTGTGCCCGCGACTTCGTCCTTGTGAAATAGTGTTTTTGGGTAAAATTTAGGCCTATTATTTTACAAATATAAATACTTTTATGAGCTATCTTTCTGAGGCATTCTGTGTATTAAATATAATTTGAATCGGTTTAGGAGTTTTGTCGTGGAACAGACAGTTACTTCCGCATTTATAATATTAGTAAGGATTGATATTAAACATTCTTGAGGGTAAAGCTTTTACATACTTTGACTATCATATTTATTTATATCGAATCAACAGCTTACAAAATAATTTAACAAAAAAGAACTTCTAGCTCTAAATATGATGATACATCAATGCCTTACAATGTTATATAATACTCATATCTATACATATAAAATACCTAGCTTAGTAACATTCAGTATTGTCATTCCATATTCTTACTAGTATTCACTCATTATCATTGTAAACATCAATTAGTAGATAAGGTTCGTTACAATAAACAAGCTAGTTAAGTTAACAACCCTCTCACACCCTCCACGTCTCATCCCTACCACATCGTCCTATATAAATACTCCCTCATTTCCAATTACACACACATTCTATATCCAACACTCTTAATTCTAACATTGTTACTCTGTTTCTCATTACTTTGTTTCTCATTACTCAGTTTCTTTTTAAATCGTAATTAAGTTATTGTTTAGTTTTATTTTAAATTATAAAGTTAAGTGAATAAATAGTTTTTAACAAAAAGGACAAGTTTGTTTAACTGCCACATAACAACAACACTTTTTTCACATTTAAAAGAAGTCTATATCCTTTCTCAGACTCTAGACTATCTGTGTACCAAGTTTAATTTTAATGTGTTCAGTAGTTTTTGCGCGAAACCTCGAAAGACCGAGTTACTTTGGCATTTTTATTATTATTATGGATATGTTTGTTTAGCCTAGAAAATGATTTCTGACCTTTTTCCATTAAAAAACGGCGTCGTATTCTAATCTATATCTGATGTTAAAGAAAAAATTCAACCGTGAATCATGTTGACACATATGTTCGTTGTTACGTTATGTCTATTATGTATTTACATAAATTGTTTAACTGCCTCATTGGTCTAGTGGTTAGCATGTTCGACTACAGACGTGAGGTTCTGGGTTCGAATCCCGGGTCGGGCCAATTTGAAATTGATGTTGAGTTTTCTAATAAGATTTCCTCATAATTTGGCCGAAGTTGGGAAGTTGGCGGTGTGATCCACCCCCGTGCCTCGGAGAGCACGTTAAGCCGTCGGTCCTGCGCCTGATCTCTCTCCGGTCGTGTCGGATTCCCGTCACATCGGACTATGAGAGTGAAGGAATAGAGAGTGCACTTGTGGTGTACTATGCCTGCCAATCCGCAGTGAAGCAGCGTGGTGAGTCTATGCTCTAAAAACCCTCACTCCTTGGAGTGAGGAGGCCTCTGCCCAGCAGTGGGACGTTAATGGGCTGCTACTTACTTACTTACTTATATATATATTGTTACATATGTTCGTTGGCCTGAGCGTCAGCTGATTTTTAATGTATTCTTTACGAAATTATCGCTTTATTTAGCTGTACTAACATGATAGAGCGTGAATAGTGCTAATAAAACGTGAAACATTCTTTGATAAAGTATCAATATGGGTTGATTATTGTATAGGCATATGGTATTGTGGACTTTTTTTTAGATATTAATACGTTCTATAATATTGTAGAATATTTTTACGTTCCATCATCGAAGGTTAGTCAGTTTTAGCTAGTTTAATATCAATTTCTTCGTAAGATAAATTGATATCTTTATGAAATATTTATCATATTTAAATTTGATAACATCTTACATGTCAACAAGGTTGACGAGTGACAAAAATCATGTTTCGAGATGTCATTTATATACTGATTTTTAATGACGTGGACGATTGATTTACACGGATAAAAGCCTATCTAGTTTATAAGCCTAAGATAATATCTCTTTTAGTTAAAGCCAGTTCTCACCTGTTAATCTTCCAAATTGTTAAAAAATCTCTGGTAAATATATAACAAAGGATGCCTTTTTCTTAACTAACGTTACAAAGAAACAGGCTATATTACTCTCTCAAAAAAAAAAAAAATTTGGAAAAATTAGTTACAAAATATATGTATTCGAGTGCATTGCTGAAACTATTGATGATAGAACAAAAAAATGTCCTACAATATTATAGATCGTGTTCGGGAAACTACGCCAGATATTTTCGTCCGATATCACTCAGTGCCTGAAGACGAAGCTTTTCGAACAATGCGTGTTGCCAGTGATGACCTACGGCTCCGAAACGTGGTCGCTGACTATGGGTCTCATTCGAAAGCTCAGAGTGACTCAGCGTGCGATGGAGAGGCATATGCTCGGAGTTTCTCTACGCGATCAAATCAGAAATGAAGAGATCCGTAGTAGAACTAAAGTCACCGACATAGCCCTACGAATCGCGAACCTGAAGTGGCAATGGGCGGGGCACATAGTCCGATGGACCGATGGACGTTGGGGTCCGAAGGTCCTGGAGTGGCGACTGTAGGGAGACCCCCCACAAGGTGGACCGACGACATAAAGAGGCACAAGACCGGGTCTTGTGGACGTCATTACGTGAGGCCTATGTCCAGCAGTGGACGTCCATCGCTTGAAGCGACGACGATGATTATTATAGAACGTATTAATATCTATAACAAGTCCGAAAAACCATATGTCCAACTACTGTAGTTATGCCACTATAACTTTTTTACATTTTAAAAGTTAATAAAGCGCTGACAATAATCAAATCAATTTATTCATACCTTTGTATTAGTCCTTACTCTATAAAATGGCTAAAAATATTATCTAAGGCCGTTTCAATACCTGTAAAATACTTTTAAAATTATTAAAATCGGACATTCCTTGCAAAAGATATAATAAATTCTAAAATCTCAATCTATAGAAAATAATGTATCCCGAGTCGAACTCCTGAGTGTCAAGTGTATTAGAAATAAATCTTTTTTCTAATTTATTTCTAATACTTCAATGTACTTTAATAAATATGAAAGTTTGCATTTTGAATGTTTTTTTTTTATTTTTAACAAATTATAATATTCACGCTAAAAATTACTGGATCAATTTAAAAAATTCTTTCAATACCTGTAGATAATTTTTAAATTGACGAATGTCGGACATTCTACGTAAATTATGTTACGAATTTAAAAATGTATTAGATATATATTCATTGTTAAGCAAAATTATTATATTGATTAGATTATGAATGTGTCTAATAAACTGAAAGGAAATAGTAGACTTTTTACTGCCACGAGATCGGTATCTACGCGAGTGAAACCATGGAGCATTGCTACTCTACAATAAATGTAACTAAAGTTACTCGTTATAATATCAGCTATTTACCAGCGAAAATTCCGTCAAAATAGGTCCAGCCAATTCAGAGAATAATGTATCAGACATACATTCGAATTGGATTTTTCATTATATTTTCATTTGCTTGTAGCTATAATTAAGATGCCATTAGAAAACCTTGAACCCATTAACGTCCCACAGTTGGGCAAAAGCCTCCTCATTCATAGAGGGTTTTAGCAAATACCCCGGGACATACAGGCTTCCTTAAATCACCATGATGGATTATAAAGAACAATCAAGCTCGTGACTTTCAATCTATAAATAGAGAAACTTAACGATGCATGATGTGGATTTAAATTCGCGATTTCTCTGATTATTTTCATTATGATTACGATTATTTCGTTTGATTTGGTCTTTAATAAATAAAAAAAAATTACTTTTTTTATGATGAAACTTGTTAAAAACAAATAAATAAACAATATAGATTAAAAAAGTAGAAAAAAATTAAAAAACAAAATGTTACTTGCATCGGCCGGGAATCGAACCCGGGCCGCCCGCGTGGCAGGCGAGCATTCTACCACTGAACCACCGATGCTACGGCTTGTACATTGAAATAACTTCATCTAATTAATATACTGATAACTTCTAAAATATCAATTTTAATGCAATATTGTTTAAGGCAGTTTTGATCTACATTAAATTTATAATGTACATAATATATTTAATTGAATAAAGAATAATACTGTATTATATAAAATAGCTTGGAAATAGTACATATCTTTTTGAAATTATAGAGAAAATATAAATGGTTACTACGGGTTATCGTTTAGAAATAAATATTAGTATTGCGTCCTTTTTTATAATTTTTTTTAAGATATCCAATTCCGTAGAACATTAATTTGATCTATCTCGTAAAGTTTAGCCAGCATTTGATATTCAAGCGTACAAATCTTTTATTTAGACGGTTTTTTTATATTATAACCTGTACTTATTATGCATACAAACAATGTGAAGTTTAAGAGATCTAGGCAAACATACAGCGAAAGCGCTTACATTTTGTAAAGAAGAAAATCACCGTCAACTATATATAGATGTATCTCATTGATTTTTGTCTGTCTGCTTGTCTGGGTTAATCTGTTGTATACGTGATTATATACAGTAAAGAGCATTGTATAATACTTTTTTTATATATCAAGCATTCTTTTCAGAAAGAGTATATAATTCGTTTTTTTTTTAGTGGGTACGACGATATGACTCAAAATACAGCGAAAACCTGTTTCAGATGATAATACATTAAATTTTATGACAATTTATTCGTGTCTTTGCATTTACATGTAATCAACGTGAAGATATTTATTTAAATTTAATATTGTATCGTCTGCTTTTATTGCTAAAATAATAATCATCTGTGTGTATGGGTGTGTATAAGTAATAGTGAATGGTACTTATATTAAATAATCTATCTTTATATTCGTCTGTCTCAATGTTTGATTCCATTAATCTGAAATGTCTGATCGATTGTCACGAGGCCCTAGGTTCGTGTCCTGTCTTTCTATTATGAACTTCTCAATATTTTCCCTGTGTAGTGTAATTGGCGGTGTGCTCCATCCCCGTTAAGTTGTCGGTCTTGCTCCTGATCTCTCCCCACTCGTACGGGATTGCCATCAAATCCCACTATGAGAGTGAAGGAATAGAGAGAACAGCGTGATGGGTTATGCTCAAAAAAGCCTCTCTCCTATATGTGAGGAGACCTGCGCCCATCCTTGGGACGATAATGGGCTGCTACTTACCTGGGGTGTAAGGGAGAAACGAGTCCCAGTCCGTTTCTCCAAACGCCAACCTCACCTGCACGCGGTGCACCCTGCTTCTACCGACGAGGCTCTGGCGACCGACAAATGGCGGTATAACCATTCTCCTTAGCTGACCTAAATGCCACAGACCGATAACGGGCAGCAGCGTTATCGGTGCGATAAGGTCAGCACTGCGATCACCAACCCGCCTGCCAAGCGTGGTGATTATTGGCAAAACCACACATGATGACGACAAGGCAGCAACGGCCCCCAGTCCCCGGCAGCCCCGCTATTCCAAGCTCTGGCAGCGGTTTCGGTAACGGCGGGGCAGGGGGTGCTAAGAATCTCCGGAAGAGATTCCGCTGCCAACCCCGACGACTTGACCTGGCAACATACAACGCACGCACTTTGAGGACCGACGAAAAAGTCTTCGAGCTGGAAGAAGCCATGAGCAAGTTACACTGGGATATTGTGGGATTATCCGAAGTCCGTAGAGAGGGGGAGGACACGATAATTCTCAAATCCGGTAACTTGCTATACTACCGGGAGGGTGAACACCAATCCCAAGGTGGTGTCGGGTTCCTCGTCCACAAATCTCTCGTTAACAATATTGTCCAAGTAAACAGTGTGTCCAGTAGGGTAGCGTACCTTATACTCAGAATTACCAAACGGTATTCGTTGAAGGTCATACAGGTTTACGCACCCACATCATCGTATCCCGATGATGATGTAGAGGTTATGTATGAGGATATATCAAGAGCCATACATACCTCTAGGACACACTACAATATTGTAATGGGAGATTTCAACGCAAAACTCGGCGAACGAAGTGGGGCAGAGTTGAGAGTGGGGCAATTTGGATACGGGCAACGGAACCAGAGAGGTCAAATGCTGGCCGATTTCATGGAAAGGGAGGGCCTCTACATGATGAACTCCTTTTTCAGGAAACGGCCACATCGAAAGTGGACTTGGCTTAGTCCCGATGGTTCCACGAGAAACGAGATTGACTTCATCATGTCTACGAAGCGAAATATATTCAATGATGTCTCTGTGATCAATAGAGTGAAAACTGGGAGCGATCACCGTATGGTAAGAGGCACATTGAATATTGACGTTGTCCGTGAACGGAACAGACTGGTGAAGTCAACGCTCCGACCCACTCGCGCTCATATCCAAGACCCCGAGAGCTTCCAACTGGAGCTGCAAAACCGCTTCGCTTGCCTCGAGAATTGCGAATCCGTGGACGAGCTAAACAATAGGCTAGTGGAAACTGTCCATACGGTTGGGATGAAATTCTATAAACCCCGTAGAAAGAAAACCAAGAGATTCTCAGACCATACTCTTAATCTCATGGAACAGAGACATGCAATGAGCTTGCAGTCTGCAGCAGACGCGTCCGCATACCGGCAGATCAATAGACAGATCTCTAAATCGCAAAAGCGTGATGTGCGACACTTTAATGCCGAGCGTATACGAGATACCATCGAACGCAACAAAGGCACTAAAGTGTTCGCAAAAGATCTGTCTATCGGTCAGAGCCAGTTGACGCGGCTGAGGACTCATAACGGCGAACTCATTGCATCTGGACCTGAGATTCGGAGGGAGGTTGAGAGTTTCTATGGGCAGTTATACACATCGACCTGCAAGCCTATTGATAGTTTGGCTAAAGATCCTCGTGCCAAACTTACTCGACATTATACCGAAGATATCCCGGACGTCAGCTTGTACGAGATTAGTATGGCCCTTAAACAGATGAAGAACAGCAAGGCACCTGGTGATGACGGAATCACAGCGGAACTCCTGAAGGCGGGTGGAAAACCCATTCTAAAAGTCCTTCAGCGAATGTTCAATTCCGTCATCCTGGAAGGTACGGTGCCAAAGGCGTGGCATAGGAGCGTGGTAGTTCTGTTCTTCAAGAAAGGTGACAACACCTTATTGAAGAACTATAGACCTATTGCGCTGCTAAGTCATGTCTATAAGCTGTTCTCGAGGGTCATTACGAATCGTCTCGCTCGCAAGTTTGACGACTTCCAGCCCCCCGAACAAGCCGGATTCCGAAAAGGCTTTAGTACCATAGACCACATCTTTACGCTGCGGCAGATTATACAGAAGACCGAGGAGTATAATCGGCCACTTTGCTTGGCGTTCGTGGACTATGAGAAAGCCTTCGATTCGGTGGAAACATGGGCCGTGTTGAGATCTTTGCAGAGATGCCGAATTGACCACCGGTACATACACGTGTTGAAGTGTTTGTACGAAAACGCCACCATGTCAGTCCGTATACAGGACCAAAGCACAGCGTCTATCCAACTGCAGCGTGGAGTGCGACAGGGAGATGTTATCTCCCCGAAGCTCTTTACTGCGGCGTTGGAGGACCTGTTTAAGCTTATGGAGTGGAACGGACTGGGCATCAACATCAACGGCGAGTACATCACTCATCTACGGTTTGCCGACGACGTGGTCATTATGGCAGAGACTCTGGAAGATCTCAATGCAATGCTCGATGACCTCAGCAGAGCTTCTCGACAGGTGGGCCTAAAAATGAACATGGATAAGACGAAAGTTATGTCCAATATCCATGTTCCGCTCCACCCAGTCATCGTTGAGAACTCTACACTCGAAATTGTTGACGAGTATACATACCTGGGACACATAGTCCAGCTAGGTAGGTCCAATTTCGAGAAAGAGGTCAACCGCCGAATCCAACTCGGTTGGGCAGCGTTCGGGAAGTTCCGGAAGACTTTTTCGTCCAATATCCCTCAGTGCCTGAAGACCAAAGTCTTCGAACAGTGCGTGTTGCCAGTGATGACCTACGGTTCTGAGACGTGGTCGCTGACTATGGGCCTCATGCGGAAGCTCAGAGTCACTCAGCGTGCGATGGAGAGGGCTATGCTCGGAGTTTCTCTACGCGATCAAATCAGAAATGAGGAGATCCGTAGCAGAACCAAAGTCACCGACATAGCTCTACGAATCGCGAACCTGAAGTGGCAATGGGCGGGGCACATAGTCCGACGAACCGATGGACGTTGGGGTCGGAAAGTGCTGGAATGGCGACCCCGCACTGGACGACGCAGTGTAGGAAGACCCCCCACAAGGTGGACCGACGATATAAGGAGGATCGCCGGTAGCCGCTGGAGCCAGGCGGCACAAGATCGGGTCTTGTGGGCATCATTTCGTGAGACCTATGTCCAGCAGTGGACGTCCATCGGTTGAAGCGACTTACCTTATCTTAACAGCGATGTATGGCCAGGTTCTAGTAAAAATATCATTTACTTGTTCAAAGCTCAACATTCCAAACTTTAACACCTATTTTTAATGATTTTAGGGATTTATTAATAAAAAAAACACTAAGTGTGATACGTGGTAGAACTGATGTTTTGCAATTGATCCAACATAGTAAACCTTATTAAGTGCACTTCAGCGTGTCAATAAATAGCTAATTTTATTGATATTTGATATTTATCACACACTTGGAATTGACGCCATTATTATCGTTGATATGTAATATATTTCCTGTTTAAATATAAAAAGAATATATAATAAAATAACAAGATTAAACGTGTACTGTTTGTCACGAATGGAATGCAAAACTACGTAACTGATTGTGATGAAATTCTCGATACTGTGTCCAAGTTGGATCAATTCGGAATAGGAGAGTTTAACGCGTATCAGCTAATATACTAAGAGGAAATTCCAAACGGATGGGAAACATTTCTTTTAAGAAGTAAGTAGTAGGAGTTGTACTGAAATGTCGCACGGAAGTTTATTAGTTCAAACTTGCAACCCGATAGTACGTCAAGCTTCTAACGATATTACTTGAAGTGCCAACGCCCACTACTTCAGTGCCATTTATAAAATTAGCCATAAGGTAAAGTACAACGTCAACAATAAATAGGTAACTGTTACCCGCAGCTTTGTCTGCCTATAATATCCTATTACTGGATATAAGCTTTGGTTATAGAACAAAGAACTTTGGAGCAGATTGGCAGGCAATATATAACCCCAGGATTGCTCCAAGAATGTGAAGGCTTCCTCACAATATTTACCTTAATCAAAAACACAAGGGTCAATTTAAAACACAATAAGGCGCTAATTGTTTAAAACTTAAATTTTCGAAATATCGACAAAATACAAAAACGCCACCGTGGTATGTATCCGTTCAAATAGTCAGTAAAGCGCTATTAATTTTATAGCGATTTTAGTGTTGTGGGTCTTGAATTTCATCGCCTGACTATTTTTAGCAGGAATTACTTGGACTAGGAATACTAAAGCCGTAATGGATTTTAAAAATCTTTTTCAATATTTGCATCGAGTGTGGCATTTTCCCTGATGTTATTAACAATAGTAAAGTGGTCCTCCTGTTTAAGTCAAGTGAAAAATGTAATCCCGGTAACTACCATCATATACTAACTACTCGCAGTAAATTTTTTGAATAAAATTTACTTTATCAACTAGCTTAACCCTGAGCAATAGCGATTTAGAAAGGGTAGGAACATGAAACACGTTTTTGATGCTTTGAAATGGTAAGCGAATACACTAGGATTATTCTGTGACCTTTCTAAGGCTTTTGATTGTGTAGATCATATCACTCTTATACTTAAATTATTAATAGAGTACAAAAGGTATTCGACGATGTTGTAGAGTCCTCAGGATTACCTGTAAAAATGGGTGTCCCACAAGGATCAATACTTGGCCCTTTTTTGTTCTTTATGTATATAAATGATCATACCATACATACTTGTCGTTTAAAGTAGATTGAGACAAGAAAGGCTTAGTTCTATATAAATTAATAAATTTTTAAAAAGAGGATTTAGCGCTGAATATCCTGTATTCAATTACACGACTCTTATCAACTAAAATCTACGTGTTAAATGCCTTAAACAATATTTTTAAATAAATTTGGTGCTTTTTCTGGAAGTCATTTATTAATAGCACTATTGACAAGTAGTTCCTATTAATAAATCAAATCAATTCTTTGTTAAAACTATATTAACTGTTTTAAAAAATGTTTAAATTTGAGTAAACCAATGGCTTTAATCTGAATTATATAAATTAAATTTACATTTAAATGATGATTATACATAAATAAGATACATGAATGAGGTTGCAGTGGGTTCTCGTAAGGAATTAGCGCAACTTTAGATCTTAAATCTTTCTTTAATATCAACACTAGCACATTGCAATAAGTGGTGTATAAGCGTGCTTAAATATTGGAATTTGAAGAAAATTGCACGGTATATTTATAGGATTTAATATTTAGAGTGTGATCTAATAGAAGTAATTGAAATAAATACAAATTTCTACAGTAAACAGTCAGTTACATCTAATCAAAGACGCATCTAAAAACTTGCATATTGCATTGGCATTGGATTTTAAACATCGTTAATGAATTTACATCTATTTCAGGTTACTACGGATTGGCACATCGCCAGTAGCAATCTGAAACGTAACATTCAAAATACAGACACACAAGTACACATTATACAACTGTATTTATCATAATATTGATAGCCGATAACACGCTTGTAAAACGTGTAAAAATATAGCTATTGAGAGGCTAAGACCGGTGGAAGGCGGTCATCATGTCGGATACTTGAGTGTTGAATTACATAAATCGTTTGTGTTGTTTTGAAAATGGGGAAAACAGAATCATGGATTACACCATTCAAGAAACAGGTAAAATTATATATATTCTAGTTATTTAAATAATTAATATGCAAGAAATATCATTATACTTTTTTCAAAGAAATTAACATGAGTGAAGTAGAGGTTATATTTGACAAGCTAATGTTTGTTTACTTTGTAATATTACATTATGTGTTGTAGGAAAAGAAAACATAAATTTGTTGAGTGTGACAAAAAGAAAACAATTTTCTAAGTATGAACAAGTATTCACAATTACGTGATGTATTTAAGTCTAGTTGAATGAGTTGATACTTTATTTTGAAAGATCTCTATATAAGTTATAAAATTGCGATTCATTAGGAAGCTAAGGTACCTCTTTTTGATCAAGGTTAAGTTTTTTATACGTATCGCGTATGAATTGCTATTCTAATATGAATAAATATTAAATTAGCTGACTCAGTAAATAAAAAAGCGGAATGATAATTGCAGAATGTTTCAACTTTAGTGAGAAATGTTGTCAAAACTTAACCGGAACAAAAATAATTCGTAATCAAAAATATGCGACCTTTACGCCCAGATTCTAGCCAAAGTCCGTAAAATATTATAATTGCGATCAAAAATTGATCGTTGGCAATATCAAGTCTCAAAAAAAAAAACAAGTATTCTATTAAAGTTAAGTTGATTTCTGAACGACTTTTTATTCAATTCTTTTCTAAGTGACAGGACGAAGATCAAATGTTTGACAGGTAGGAATAGTTAAGTGAAAGTGAAATCGCTGTTTTTTCTTTATTATTACAGAGCATCACGCCTCATTCCCACATTCTCATAGAGGTAGGCAGACCACGTCTTTCCACTTGACACGATCCTTGCATAACTCCTTCGCTTCTTTCAGTCTCATTAAACCTTTCACACAAGTTAGTCAATTTGGAGTGCTCTTGACCTGGCCCTTATGTAAAATGACCTGGATTTGGACTAGG
Source organism: Elymnias hypermnestra (assembly GCA_015832385.1). Classification (NCBI taxonomy): domain Eukaryota; kingdom Metazoa; phylum Arthropoda; class Insecta; order Lepidoptera; family Nymphalidae; genus Elymnias; species Elymnias hypermnestra. The sequence goes on from JACTOM010000038.1 coordinate 416,413, forward strand.
AACATTTACCTTGGTCTTCACCTTACCAGGGATCCAACCCGGAACTCTGCTAGCAAAGCGAGTAAGCAAACTCGCAATGTATATATATATATATATATATATATATATAGAGAGAGAGAGAGAGAGAGAGAGAGAAAGAGAGACTACTGATCTCTCTCCTATGAGTGTCGAGCAGTGGGACGTTAATGGGCTGCTAATTTACTTATATAGAGAGACAGAGAGAGGATAATATGACAGAATCGAACATTAATATCATGTATTATATATTTAAATTTAATTAAAGTACGATATCAATGATAAGGTTTTTCAAGTTAATAAAAGCAGTATTTTTATTCGTAATGCAATTTAACAGGTATTTTTATCTTCTACCAATGCAAAAGATATTATTCATCAAGGTTAAGTTTTTTACACGCATCACGTATGAATTACAATTAGGTAATACCTTTTTATTCTGATATTAATATTTTTATGTTAAATAAACGGATATATGATCTAGGACTAAACCCGTATTGCTAGAAGGTTGGAAATATGCATACGTGATTGATTATCTATGTGCGTATCGTGGCAAAACTTCACTAACTTTATGTATTAATTGCATACATATTTCACAGTACTTTAATAAGAATTGCTTCATTTTAAAACGTCAAAAAAAGCGCAAACTTTTGTTCTGTGAAATGCCAAAGTAACTCTGTCTTATTGTCGCTTTTCACGTAAAAACTACTGAACTGATGTTAATGAACTTTGGTACATACTCGTAGATAGTCTAGAGCCTGAGGAAGGACATAGGCTACTTTTTAAACCAAAAAAGGGTTGTAAGAAGAAGCTTGAATCTTATTTTTAAAGCTGTTGTTTCAATAAAAATAAATATGACACTCAAAGTTTGTAAAAGTATTACACTCCAGGGTGTAAAATAATAATTCCTACTAATATTATAAATTATAAGAGGGTTTTAATGAAATTTTGTACAAAGGTAATCCTAGGCCTAAGAAATTAGAATAAGCTTTTTACAGTGAAGTTGAAAAACTGCTAATAGCTTATTAAAGTACTTATACATGTCCTGTCTTAGTTGAAAAATAATTAGCTTAAATTATATGAGTAGGAAATTACATTTTCTAATTTGCCTGAGTCTGGGCTGGTGGGAGGCTTTGGCCGTGGCTAGTTACTACCCTACCATCAAAGACGTACAGCTATGCAAAATGATTTATGTTCCGGTAGGATGCTGGGCCGAAACCATAAGAGGTAACTTGCCTTTTACCAGATTACATTGAGGCGTGATCACAATCAAGCGTTAGTTTGTCAGCAATAAAAAAATCCACGCGTACGAAGTCGACAGCACAGGTAGTATTGGTATAAAATTTGATAGATTTTATATCAGCGATCTTCAATGTGGATAACTTACGCACTAGCATGACCTTGTCAATATTGTAAAAAAATTATCATATTTGCGTAAACTGATAAAAGATTACAAAGGAGCCGACAGAACCCCTATCAGGATAAGAGATGACGAATTTGTGCAAACCACTTGAAGTGTTTCAACTTCCTTGTATACTGTGATTTTCTTATTGAAGGGTATGTAAAACTAGGAGGTTTTTAATAGATAGTGGTTTATTTTTTCTCAGTGCTACTTTAGACCATTACAAAGGTCTTGAATATAAGTCTTGATTAGGTCTTTAGGTTGCTTCATTCCAAAATTTCGAAGGAGTAATGTTGTGAGTACTCGCTTCCGAAAAAAAACTAGAATAATATACATTCTAATTTACCTAGATCTAGACTAGTGGGGGGCTTTTGAAATGGCCAGTTAACATACTACTAAATCGGTTTTAAAATCATTAGGATTAAAATGATCTCTTACTAGATGATACTTTTTGCTGAAAAATGCTTTAATATACAAACCCCGACCTATGGGTCAATAGTGTGAGACTCGGCGAGAAAAGAGGCCTCGCAATATTTACTAATGACCCTGGTGTCCCGGTCAATCCTACTAAGGATTCATAGAAGCAGGAGGGCGGGCCCTAACAGGTGCTGCGTTGTAACCCGCCTCCTTCGACGTTGGGAAGGTTAACACACTTCTATTTTAGATTGCATCATTATTTAGTGAGATAATAATCAAATAATAGCCTGTTAAGAGAAACAGAATGACTGTTAAACATATTATTAAAGCAATAGTGCGAAATGATATGGAATCAGAATAAGAGAGTATACAAAATTCAAGGGCAGATCAAACAATTGTTATGAACCTTACTCAACAATTTCGCGAAATTCAGCAGAAAGTTATTTCGTACGAGGGTTTTGCAACATTAGCGAGATATTGCTTATGATTACATTTTGTTGAACACCACAACTACATTTTGCAACAAGACCGCAAGATTTCAACACATAAATATATTGTAGAACAAGTAGCCCAGCGTATAGACAATCTGTTTAACTTACACTACGTTAAATGTAATATAATGACAACACAGTAGATATCCTTATATTAAGAGCACTGTTTGTAACTGTTTCTAGAGCTTGAAATGATACTATATATTTGTATGATGCTGATGATAATACAAACTTATAGGCCAACCAAAATAATATGAAGGAATCTCTTAATAAGATACGCGAATTTTCATAAATGTAGGTTCATGCAATGTGTAAATAAAATGTAATATTGCAAAAGAAGTGACTACTGAAAGAGAATCATTAAAAGACTGAACAGACCTTGTTAAGTATGCTTGAATAAAGCAGGTTTTGAATTTGAAGCTTCGGTTACTGTCTCACATTTACGCAACCTCGATTTTCTTGCTATATATCAATATACAATAAAATCAGTCACGCCGTTCAAGCTGCTCTTGGCCAATATGAATGTCCTAAGTTGGCTGATTCCCGTCAATTTCGTCTAATAATAACTATAAATATATAACAAACAATAAACTTTACCTGTAAATTATTACAGTGTTTCGTATCGCTGGGAGTGTCGCTGAACATGGCGGCGCATGGTCTGGTGATGGGGTTTGCAGCCATCCTCCTGCCACAGCTTCGACAACCAGACTCCATAATACCAATTGACGATGCCTCTGGATCTTGGATAGGTAACCTTTACTTGTCTAACATAGAAAAGAAATGATTAAATCGCGGCGCGCCGCGCATTTATCTACGTTGCGTCGTTTTTAAATGTTTATAAATTGTAAAATAATTGTGCTTGAATACACTATAAATGTAAAGAATAACTGTTGTAAAATGTATTAGTATCAAGTAATTGCTGAATTAAATTGCAGTATAAATGTAATAACTAAAATTTCAAAACAGCTGAGGTTTAAAAGTGCATATCATTGTATTGTGTATCACTCAAGGATCGCGTGAGCCGTCCAGTTGAAATACACAAGTGCTGCGTTATTAACTGTCAATGCAACAAATATAAATCTCAGCCGCAATATCACTATTCTAAGGATAATATGAAGTGCTACACATGCAAGAAAGAAATCGAGCGGGGAGAGCTTCTTTGTTGCAAGTCTTGTAGTAATACTTTTGATTACAAGTGTGTTAATATTAGTTCGCAATATTTTGCTGAACACGTTCAAAAGAAAAAATGTGCATGGCAATGTCCATCTTGCGTAAATATAACTCGCCGTAAAAATGTAAATACTCCAGATCGTAATCCTTTCGAGCTTCTCTTCGAAGAAGTTAATACATCTTGTGATGACCTTTCTATTAAATCACCTCGAGAAAAACCTAACAGAACTCTAGAAGCCATTGAAATTAATTCACCATCTGCCTGCTCAGTATTATCAAACGAACAATTTAGCAAATTATTTCATTCTAAAATTGAAATAATTAGATGTGCTTTGGTAGACGATTTTAAACAGGCATTTGCTAATGCTCTGGAAAATTTAAAAGTTGAGTTTATACAGTCGTTACAGTTTCTCTCTGCGGAACAATGTACATTAAAAGAAAACTTGAATTCAGTTAATAAGACAATTAATACACTTAATTCCGAAAATATAAAGCTTAAAACTGACATTCAGAGGTGCAGGTCGCGTGGTTATTCTGGAAAAATCCTCAAGAAGTCATAATGTTGAAATACAACTTATCCCTGAAAAGAGGAATGAGAATCTTTCAAATATTATAAAAAATCTATGTAATTTGATCAACGCCCCAATAACCGAAAATGATGTATGTGCTATCCGCAGAGTTGCTAAAATGAACACTCAATCTACTCGACCTCGCAACGTACTGGTAACTTCGCCTTCTGAACGCCACAGAGACACCTTACTATCTGCATTCAAAAGATATAATAAAAATCATAAGAGTGAAATGCTTATCTCATCGCATCTGGGCATCCCAGGAGATAAACATAATATCTATGTAGCTGAGCACTTATCTCCAGAGTATAAAGCAATTAATGCGGCAAGTAGAAAACCTGCGAAGGAACAATCATACACCTACGTTTGGGACAGAAATGAACGTGTATACTTACTCAAAAATGATCAGTCCGCAGCACTACAGATTAGAAATATCAACGGTTTAAATATCTTAAGCACTTAAAACTATTCTTATTCTTAATATAATGTTTATATATTACCAAAATGTTAATCGTATAAGGTCTAAAATTAATCTAATTTTTGTAAATTCATTAAATAATAATTACGACATAATTTGCTTAAATGTAATAAATCTTAACGACAGTTTTCATGATCGAGAGCTGTTACACGAAAGGTACAATATTTTCAGAAGAGACCGGTGTAGTTCAAATATAAGTAAAATAGAAGGTGGTGGTGTATTAGTTGCTATTAAAAATAATATTAATGTCATGCGTAGAGCCTCATGGGAGAGTAGGGTGGAGGACATATGGTTAAGCGTATTCCTGTCTAACAATCAATTTATGCGTGTGTTATCTGCCACCCGACATACCCTGTCTGGAACTCAAACACTTTTATGAGAATGCAAATAAAAATATTTTGAATTCTACTATTGGTAGTATTAATTTAGTAATTAGAGACTTTAACGTCCCGAGTCTTAACTGGTCCTCTGTGCCCAATAATAAAATACTAATTCATAGTGACCCCATCGATTTAAAATCTTTTCTCATATGTGATATGTTGGCGCTATGTAGTTTTTTACAGTTTAATCATATTTCAAACAGTAATAATCGACAACTGGATCTGTTATTATGCTCGGTTAATGATGTAGTAGTTGAAAACGCGGAACCATTAGTAAGGGCTGACTCACATCACCCGCCCCTCTCTATAGTTATGAATAAAAATATTACTTCTTTTAAAAGTATGAAAGAAATTGAACAAATTCGTTATTAATTTCGTAAATGTAATTACACCGGTATAAGACAGGAATTGCTTGATCAGCCGTGGGATACTTGATAGCGATGATATTGATTATGCTGTAAACCATTTTTATGACGTTTTATATCGCATAATTGAGTTATATACGCCTTTATGCCGGTCAAAAAAGACAATTATCCACGCTGGTTCACCTGGCCACTTAAAAATTGCTTGGCCGAAAAAAATTAATACCATAGAAAGTTTAAATAGTTCAACAACCCCCGTGATTATGATACATTTGCTTTACTACGAAACAGATGCAAAAAACTTATTTCCGAGTCTTATAATTCCTTTACTTTATGCACGGAAAATGCTATAAAACCTTTTTTCACTTTCGTAAATGGTAAAAAAGGTTGCCTTGGTCTACCGCAGTTAATGAAATATGCAAATGAATCCACGTGAAATATTCATGAAACTTGTGAGCTTTTTTCAAATACTTCAGTTCTTGTTCTTTCCCTAAATGTCCACCCAACTTCTAGTAATAATTTGGATGTTAATGTTAATCATAATCTTTTCAATCATAATCACATGTGATGTGTGTTATGTATGTAAGTGGTTACGTGCAATGATGAGAGACGTAAGCTTGAAAAAACATGGATTCTATATAAACTCGTTAAGATTATAAGAAATACATTTTTAAAGTATTTCGTTGCTGATTGTAAACAAAAATTAATTACTAAATGGATATTATTATTAAGTACAACTATTACAGAACAAAGAACATAAAAAAGTAATACTCGTATTGCATATGCCGTAGGACCTTCATAGAGAGACTTCAATGCTTGAATCAGACAACCGCTCACCCCATACGTAGATAACGTTGACCACAGCTTAATGATCACCACTCGATCATAGGCCTTTTCTAAATCTACGAAAGCGCAATATATATACATATATGTGTGTGTGTGTGTGTGTGTGTATCTACGTATATGTGAATGTATGCTATATATATATGGTAATTTTATTATTTCGTTTTATTGTATGAAAATTTAAAGCAAATTTGCTAATATGTGTGTATGTAGATGTTCATCTATATATATATACGTAGCCAGTAGACAACAATTTCATTGCTGTGCTTACACGCTTAGAGTTACGATTAAGACTAGAACATTATTTGTATTTTACATGTAAGAAAATAATTGTAACCTGTTGTATTTGCCTAATAAATAAATAGATTAAAAGATGATTTTCCATTTGAAAATACACTTAGTTATATAAAATATGGTACCAACGAGTACTCTATTTTGGTCATATCGACCGAAGACAGCCAGATAACCTGGATGTCGTAGGAAGGATCGAAGGAAAAAGACCAAGGGGTCGCTCACCTACCCGTTTGTCCGACCAAGTAAAAAATATAACTCGCGTTTCTAACTACCCTAAAAGAAGTCGTGGATAGAGAGAAATTGCAATAGCTCGGTTTAATACCTACTAAGACAGCAGGCATGACCTTCAGCAGTGAAGTATGCGAAAGTGATGATGATATAAAATATAAAAGCCAATATAATCACATCTGTATATTTCTGGTGTGATTTTTATGGAGTCTTAAACAAGGGGGGCATTCGTTTTAGACGCCGTTTCATAACATTGTTTTCTATCACAACCATGTTTGTCGCTACATCCTAAATTATAAATGGTTTAACTCCTTTTCTTCCCATATTTTTAATATTATTTAGAAACATTTATTGTGTACAGTAAAATAATAACATTAGTGGTAATTTAAATATTTCTGTTTTCAGCTTCAATTCTGGGATTTGCACTGGTGGCTGGTAATTTCATTGTACCTACAATTATGGCTAAATATGGCAGAAGAACCGCAAATCTGGCGAGCTTAGCTCCAATGATTATTGGCTGGTTTTGCATCATCGTCGCTACGAACATTACAATACTCCTAGTTGCCAGATTTTTGCAAGGGCTCGCTATGGGCATGAGCGCGTCCTTAGGCCCGGTACTAATAGGAGAATATACAAGCCCGAAAAACAGAGGCGCATTTCTTACATCCATATCCTTAACAATAGCTACAGGAGTACTATTTGTGCATTCCCTAGGTTCTTTCCTAACTTGGCAAGTGACTGCTTTAGTTATCGCATTTGTAGTATTCTTTGATTTATTAATAGTCATATATTCCCCTGAATCACCAAGTTGGCTGGCTGATCAAGGAAGATATGATGAATGTAGAAAAGTATTTCATTGGCTAAGAGGTGATGGCGAAGATGATGAGCTAGAAAAAATGATCGACGCAAGTATCATTGTGCGAGAGGCTAAAACTTTTGGAAATATACCAGATACGTTTGGGAAGAAATTGAGAAGCAACCTAGCATATGTCAGCTCGACACTGCGAAAGAAAGAATTCTACAAACCAATTTTCATAATGATACATATTTACACTTTAGGCCAATGGGCTGGTGCAAATCTTTTGGCTGCATATACGATTGATATCTTTACAAATGTTATTGGGACTGAAGCCAATATATACCTTATGGTAATAACTTTGGACATCCAAAGAATCATTTCGAATAGTATGGCTGTATATGTAATAAAGAAAGTAAAGCGTCGGACCATGTTATTTGCAACTGTTTCGATAAATTTGTTTGCATTTCTAGCAACAGCAGCTTATACATATTGCAAGGGCCACAATATGTTGCCTTTTGACCATCCTGCTATAGGAATTGCTCTCATTCATATACATATGTTTTCAATAGCTACGGGAACAGTTCCTCTTCCGTTTATCATTGCTGGGGAGGTATTTCCATTAGAATATAGGAGTCTAGCTGGTGGTTTGAGTGTACTCTTCTTATCATCAAACTTGTTTATAACAGTGAAAACTGTACCGTTTTTGTTCAAGACTGTCGGTATACATGGAGCATATGTTTTGTATGCTATTGTAGTTGGATATTGTTTGGTGATAGCGTGGTTATTTTTACCAGAAACTAAAGACAGAACTTTGCAAGAAATTGAGAATGAGTTCCGAGGCAGACTTATGTCTCCTGAAGAACTGAAGTCTACCCAATCCTTGACTTCTTTGAAACAGTTTAATACAGACCGACGGTGTAGCAGTCCCGTTATATGATGCAACATAACGGATATTTAATTATAGTAATTATGCGGTATCTGTGTTATTTGACTAGTTGGCAGGGCGTTGCGAAATGGCACGACGTGCATGTATATATACTTTGATATGCTTATTTATAACTAGAAGTCTAAGTTTTGTGATATTTATTACATAAGAAAATTATATAGATTATAGCGTTTAGTGAAAAATGTTATTAGTAAATTATCATTTATTCTGATGACAGATTGAGTAATCTATATTAATACGTAAAATAAAAACTTTCTATTTCTTTTTTACGTAAGTTACGCGTGCTACAGATTCTGATTCCTGCACTTATAGTTTACATAGAGATGGAATGCACAATGCTATTATTTTTAAAAATTATGCATTCTTCTTCTTCTTCTTCTTTGTTGATTGGCTTTCAGGTGTGCCAAATGAGCACAGATTAGGTCGCCAGTGTCAAGTTTACTGGAGAAGACACGAAGGAAATTGTTCAGTAAATGAGAACATAATTATGCATTAATTTACACTAAATAAATAAAAAAAAAATATGACACACTCTTCCATCTATTTGACACACTCTATTCTCTATTGTTTATTGTTAGTCTGTGGTCAATTTCGGAACAGATTAATATTGGTTTTCAGACATTTAACAAACGATGAAAGTTTTTAAAAAAATCATTCATCATTATGTGAATTATCAAAATATGCATGTGAAATTTAACGGACAGTATTAAAAAATATTTTTTATAAAAATTTCATGGAATAAAAATAGATAATTTACTATAATAGTATTAGTCTGTGACAGTAGAACCTTGGAAATGTTCAAATTTATAATTGAAATTAGTTATAATTAATTAGATATATAATTATTAGTTATAATAGAATATTAGTCGAATTTCAACCACTAGACGAGAATTGCTCGTCTAGTCTAATTAAATCTGTCCGATTCTGTTATTCACAGAAAATATTGTAAGAATGGATACTAATGGTTTTATAATGAAACAAATATTTATCATTCTTCATTAGAAATATTTTATTTATTTAATTTATGCTTATTTATTATAATTCACGCGATCGGGAATAATTGTTTCTTTAAAATGATAGCAAATTAACTGTTAAAATGTATTAGTAAACGTATTTTAGTGTAAAACGTACTATTCAATTTATGTATTTCTAAATGCTATAAATTACAACTTTAAATATATATTAGGAATGTAAATAAACGAAAACAAATAATATCATTAAGGATGTATTGGTCTTTTATTATTTACAAAATATGTCCTAATAAGTAACAGCGAAATGAGTATGAATTGGACGAGTGAAATGGAAACGTCAAGCTAAATCATTTTTTTTGAAATTGTGTCTTGCTTTTTGTTCAAACTACTTTCGGTTGCTTTTACATTTCAAGTAATCTTACAAGAATTAAAAATAATGAATTGACTAATTTTGTAATAGAAAAGCAAACACAAATGCCTATATCTCTGAACCAATTTTGGTAAATATAACCTTGGTGAAGGACATAAACCATAGAATGAAAGAAATCCCAAGCTTCTAAGTGATAGAAAACTAAGCCACTACGAAGCTGAATCTGATAGCTAATCGACTAAAATTGCACGACAAAAAGAAACCGTTACTTGTTCTTCTCCTATACCATCATTGAAGATCAGCAGTTAGTTCTTATACTTCTCCTTGCCCATGGCTAATAACTGGAACAATACACCGACTATTTTTATGCGAGTCATTACGTCATGACTTCTTACTATTCCCTACGCCTCTTTTTCCGGCAATTTTCCTTCCTATTTCCGAAAGAACCTCATTATTAATCACATTTGTCGTCCTGCTTATGCGGAGCGTCCTCCCATACCTCCACATAGGCGTCTATCTTTTTACGTAGGTTTTCCACTAAGGAGCTAAAGACCACGTAGCTGATCACCTAGCTGCTAGTTCGACCAAGTCAAAGCGATTACAAGTCTTTGCCTTGGTCTTCTGTTAATTAAAGCCATGAGAAAAGCCGAAGACCGATATGGGTGGAAGGCTTGGGTGAAAAAAATGACGCAGGTCGCAGATGACCAAAGTACGGACACGATCGTTAAGCGTGAAAACCCCAACCGAGATGACCACGACTAACTTTTTCTATCATCATAAAGGATGTGTGTGCCATTTCAAGACACCTAAATGTCGGTTTCGCTTTAGGCACCAGTCCGATTATTGATTTATAATCTGAGATATTTATATTTGTCAATTCTCTTCAAGATCTGTTATGCGCGATTTGAAACCTCACCGGCGCAGTATTGCGAGTACTCGCTTTGTTAGCAGAGAGCCCGGATTTGATCCCCACTAGAAAGAATTTAGGAAATTGCAGTTTCTAATTTGTCTAAGAAGTTCTGGGAGGCTTAGGGCCGTGCCTACCTGCAAAAACGTAACGCCAAGCAAAGGCATTTGTCTTCCGGTGCGCTCTCTGGAAACAATAAGAGGTAAAATGCTCCTTAACAGATTAACGTGCTTCCACATTAAATCTACCATCAAGTGTGAGCACGGTCATGCCAAAACCTATCTGCAATAGAAAAAAAAGCCATATAGTCTTTGACAATGAATTAATTGGCTGCAAACATCCACCGGATTAGATTAAATGTTTTAAGACTTGTTTATATTTATACAAATCTAATACCTTAGATTTCTGAGACTTAGAGGGAGGGAAAAAGGAAGATATGTTAGGAATTTAATTGTCATTATAATAAAAATGCCACGTGTTTTTTGTTAACATGAGAAATTATTAATAAAATTTTGTTTTTGAATTTAATATTTAGAAAAGAGAATCTAGGAAATGCTTATATTTTTCTTATTAAATATATTGGCGAGTGGCAAATTAAAATGTCACATGTTATTTGTATTTATTAAAAATACCTAACCTCCAAACGAATTAGCCTTAAAGAAATTTGACTTCAAAAATACAATTTCATAAATTATACCTGCTGAAAGTAGAACCTAGGACTTCCGTTACAGAAGCCACTTTACTACGCCAGTGAAGCCCTACAAATTAAGCGCACGCCTGTAAACAGTGAAACAAAATTCATTTATCTTGATTGATAAAAAGCAACGTGTTGTTTGATGATTATTGAGAGCCTTAGACCCGTAGGACACGGTCAGCATGTTAAATAGAAATTAACATATTCATTTAATATAATAAATTCGTTTACAAACGTTCTCATGTTTTGTTAAGAGATGGGGAAAAAGGAACCATGGATTACACCGTTCAAGAAACAGGTAAATTTTCAATTGTTACCAAAATATTATATTTATCTTTATATATTTTATTTTAATCAATAGTCTTTTATATAATTGACTTTTCTCGTATATAAAGAATGTTTTTAGGCTACCTACCTACTTCTTTATGATCATTTGATTGTTTTTTGTTCTAAAATTCAAGGCTTTCGTACACAAAATCATTTTTTAAATATAAGGATTTTAGTTACAATCCAAATGGGTCTTATGTCTTTTTTAATAATATTAAACAATGGATAAATCGATTTATAAAGAAATAAATGTATTGCACTGTTATATATGTTTCTTATTATAATGATTTATTATTGTAACATAGATAGATAGATAGATAGATGTATACTTTATTGAACACCACAGAAATAAGACAAAAGAAAAATACAACAACTTAAAATTAACTAAATTTAGTGTGCAATTGGGCGGTCTTATCGCTACATAGCGATCTCTTCCAGACAACCCTTGCGGTTAGGGAGACAGTCAAAGAAAAGAGAGAGAAGGTAGGCGGTGTTACTATAGAAATAGACATACATATATTATCTACATAAAGATATTTATAATAATACAAATACTTACATACATGTAACATGTTTGTGGTGCACAAATAAATATTCAAGTAGGCTCGAAAAGCACTTTTGAATCGTCAGTAGTCTGTCCATTTTTAATAAACCATTGGTTCGTAAAGTTGATTCCGCTGAGAAGAAACTGGCAAGAAACTCAGCGATTACTCTTTTAAATATAGTTTTTGTAAATATACTTAAATAGTATGCCCACGAAAGTAAAGTAAGCCAGGATATCTCTATTATAAAGCACAATAACAGAAGTTTTTAAGTTTTCTCGAACAGAACGATGAAAAACTTTATAGATTTTTGATATTATGGTATTTCCCTATCACGTTATCATCCGTACCAATGAAAAGAATTACAATTCCTTTATAAAACGATTACATATTGCAATAAAGATTATTTATAGCACAGCGTTAATGGCTTAGTTGTTAAACACGTGAAGTATTGGTGAAATTTTATGAGAAAAGACATTTGGTATGAATCTTTTTTATTGGAAAACCATTACTTAGCTAGCTTTTTTATATTCTCATCAGTAAAATCGGTTGGAGAGAGGTCATTTCCCTATGAGAAAACGTCAACTCACATAAGGAAATATCGGAGAGGGAGAAGGGAACCGCGAGAGACGCCTTCTCTGTCTTCTATTCCTTGATTGGTTGTGTCCCAAAGCAGAATGATCCTATTGAACTTCTGCTGTCCCAGAAGAGGATGCGGAGGTTACTGCTTACTTTTAGTCGGTTTTCGGTATTGCAGCAAAATTCCAGACTCCTTTTAGAATGTATACCTTTCATCTGGAGCGAGTAATACATTACCCAGCCGAAATTAGGCTTGGATTTCAGCTGATGATAATTGATAAAACAGTTTAAGATGATAAATGTTCAGAGGTATTATTCTAGATGGAGAGGATTGTTCCGAAATATGTGAAATTTGAGGAAAAGTAGAGTTATCTGGGGACTCTTACCCATTAATGCCCCCCTGCGATGAATAGCTTTCCACAGTCGTAGCGGCCAACAATCCAGTCATAAAAAGCAAATATCTTAGCAATTAAAAGGTTGAAAATATATATAGCTTCTTTGAGGGGGTTTTCTATGTATATAAATAATTCCTATTAGTAATTTGTTGATAAATATTGGATAAATGTTTGACAGATTTAAAAGAAAGTATGTATGGGTTAAGAATGAATGAATTACTCATCAAATGTTTACTCTACGCTGATGATCAAGTAATACTTGCGTCATCCGCTAACGAGCTTCAGGAGATGCTAAATATTATGAATGAAGCTTTGAAAGGGAAAGGAATGAAAGTGAATGTAAACAAAACGAAAGTTATGCTTTTTGAACGAGATGAATCTATGATGAATGGCAATATTTTGATAGATGGGGAACAAGTGGAAGAGGTGAAAGAATTTGTATACTTGGGATCTAAATTTACAAAAGATGGAACATGTGAAAGTGATATCGAAAGGAGAGTGAATGCAGGGAATATGGTAAATGGTGCTCTGCATGCTTTTATGAATAGCCAGATGGTGTCTCAAAGGGCTAGACTGGCAGTGCATGCTGGAGTGTTGGTGCCAACACTTATGTATGGTAGTGAAAGTTGGGTATGGCAGAAGAATCACAAAAGTAAAATAAATGCGGTAGA
>JACTOM010000038.1:440027-498881 GCA_015832385.1 Elymnias hypermnestra
GGTATGCTTAGATGGTTTGGGCATGTAGAGAGAATGAATGAAAGGAGACTGACAAAAAGGATTTATGAGTCAAGAGTGAATGCGAAAGTTGGAAGAGGAAGACCGAGGCGAACGTTCCTGGACCAAATCCAGGACATTTTAAATAACGGCCAGGTCAAGAGTACTCTAAACCGACGAACTTGTATGAAAGATTTAATGAGATTGAAAGAAGCGAAGGAGATATGCAAGGATCGTGGCAAGTGGAAGGATGTTGTCTCTGCCTACCCCTATGGGAATGAGGCGTGATGCTATGTATGTATGTATAAATTAAAAATATATATGATGATGAGGAAAAACTTGGATACCCGGCTGAGTTTGTTGTGGCTGTCTCTTCCGTTCTCTCTGCTCAGAAAAAAGGTTTGAAGCCCTTGCGACTCTACAGCGCAGAAAAAGGTAGACCGATGATATCAAGCCGGAAACCGCTGGAAGCCTTGTGGGCATTATTACGTGAGACCTTTGTCCAGCAGTGGACTTCCATCGGTTCTAGCGACGACGACGATATAAAACTGGATTCAAGTTAAAAGTGGTTATAAGAAATAACAACACAAAACTACATTATCAAATAATTTTTTTTCTTTTACTTTATTTATAATAATTTGTAGCGATAAACAAAATCTGCATCTGTCACTAAGTTTACTTAAACACAAAAATAACAGTAAAAAAAAAACTTAGGTCTAATATCAATAATATAACGACTTTACAGTATCAAATTGTAATAGACAGCACCCGTTTTTTATTTTACGCACTGATATTTTTTTTATACGCGCGACTTACAAAAAGATACGATAAGAGATAAGGTAAAAGAGAATGACATCCAATATGTTTCGACAAAATGTATTTATAAAAGATAAGGCGAAAAAGACTTAAGGTAAAAAACAATGGCATACAGGTGTTTCGATAAATTTTTTTAAATAAAGGAGAAGAAAAAGAGAGTGAGACTCTTGATGTTTGATACAGAATGATAAAATTTATTTTTATAAGATAATTGTCAAGATAAAAGAAAGTTACATACAGGTGTTTGGACAAATTTTGTTTAAATATAAGAGATAAGGTCAAAAAGAGTGAGAATCGTTATGTCAAAGTTTATTAAAAAAAAAAAAAAATTGACAAGATAAAAGATGGTGACATACAAGTGTTTCGACAGATATTTAAAATTAAAGATAAGAAAAAAGAGTGAGAATCAGGATACAGGTGACAAAATTTAATTTTAAAAGATAATCGACAAAGTAAGGGATAGTGACATACAGGTTGTTTCGACAGAATTAATTTGTAAAAAATAAGAGATAATGTAAAAGGGATTGACATATAGGATGTTTTTAATACCGCAAAAGTGGTATACAGATTTAAAATCAGTTTAAAGTGGAATAAGAGTGTTTGAAAATTGGCAAAAGTGAATGGTGTAAAAAATGTTTAACAAATTAATGAAAAATTAGTTGTATACAAAATGTTTCAATGTAACTAATATTTCGATTTTTTTTTTCAATTAAAAAGAAACATTAATATATAGAATTTACAAGGTTCTATGCAAAAAACTCTGATTCGGATAAGGTTTTGGACACACTTTATTATACAATATAACTAAAATTTCACTATATTTTTTTAGTACCTCTAAACGAGTCAATAGTGAATTAGCTTCAGCAAAATGGGATAAATAAATAATAGATGATTTTTAGAACTAAAAAGAAACATCCTGTATTTAATATTTATAAGTAACCATTGCAAGTAATTTGACTTGTATATATTTTTTTTATTATGCATTACATTGCGTAAAAGATTCAGAATTTTCAATAAATAAAACGAAATATGTCGTTTTAAATGCTAAAAACTTATCGATGCTGAATAGTAAAATTTAACTATAAAATACAAAACTTTCCACTATATTAATATTTCTTTGTTACGTCTAAATATCGAGTCGGTGGTGAGTTAGCGATTTACGAAAATACCGTATTTTTTTTACTTTTTTATCATTATATATTTTTTTAATCAAAACGAACATTAAGTAGAAAACGTGTCGATTCTGAATTTATTCCTAGGCACTCAACGTTTTTTCTTGTACAGATATAGGTAAAAAAAAAAATTACGTATGAATGTTTAATAGTTAAATTCAGAATCGGATCAATTTATTTGTTGTATAAACACTAAATTTCTTAACTGGACAAGCATAGTATAAAATAACATATAGATATACTTGAAGAGTATTTATAAGACTTAAGAAATCGTATTCGCTGAAGCCTTAAGGTACAAACTTTTCACTAGAGACAAAATCGATGGCATAAGTCTCTGGTTTAACATTTTGTTGACCTCAAGAATGGCGTTATCAATGAAGCTAATTACATACAAAACTTAATTATATTGTAAGCTAAAAATTGTTTTATAATATAAATTTTTGGTTGTTTTTTTTTGTTCGAAGCATTCCAGTTGTAAATTTTTGTTTTTTCGTATTAAATATATGGGACCTAGACCAATCGGCGTATTACTTTTTTCAGATTAAAAAATGGTAGAATAATAATTCCAATTTTCGGTTATTTGAAGCTTACAGCAAGTAAATTTTTTAAGTCGATATATAAACACCAAAGTTAAAATGATTATTCCTCTTTATATATGAAATAAACTAAAGCCAAAATATTATTATTATGTGCCATTTATATACCCGAAAAGGCGTGAAAAAAAAATGCAATCAATAACAATAAATCTTTACATAATATAAAATGAAGTTGCTTCGACTGACTGTTCGCTAAGATCTTTCCAGCTAATCAACGGATTTTACTGCAGTTTTCAATAATAGATAGTGATTCAAGAGGCGTTTATGTTTAATAAATATATATTATTAAGTTTATTAAAATAAGTTGGTAAATAACACATTTTTTTTGTAATATGTAAAAGATAATAATGATTACTGTGGGTTCTTCTTTAGAGATAAATATATACTATCACGGACTTTTTTATCATCTCTTTAGGATGTACAATTCGGTAGCATATTAATTTGATCTATCTCGTAAGGTTTGCTAATTAAGCGCTCAAAAACGTTTACTACATCACATTACAAATCTTTGCTGAAAACTATATTAAAATTTCTTGAATAGTTTAAAAAATCTAAACGTACCGACAACCGGCCGTGGAGTGGGGGTAAAGTAAAAGGTGATCGGCAAAGCAGTCAAGGCCAATATGACCTATGACTCGCATCGGCTGTTTCATTTAAATAGTGATTTCATAAAAGCAAACAGTTTTCTTATACTTTGGAATATGCATTATCCAGTTAAAAATCACACAAACATGTCTAAGTAATTTATCAATACGTAACATAAATACAATAATCAGATCTCCCAATCAAACATTGAACACTACACAAATTAACGTGATAGCCTTATTAGATATTATGTAAACATCAAGCAATACGTACGAAGAGACTTGGAACATCAACACAACAAACATACAAAATTTCAGCTTAATATTTATTATATATATAGTCCATTTTATGACTAGCCTTTTGACATTTGCATATATTTGTTATATATCGAGATGATAATAAATGTATTATTTTTTATACAATACAAATGTTTCGCTTGCGATAAACTAAAGGGCTAATTTTTGCAATTTTCAAATTTCATATATATATATACGTGAATTTAAAAAACTGTTGATTCTAAAATCCATGGTTAGTTTATGTTTAAAATATAGTCAACACATATTGTTTAGTTTACTAAATCATGTGATTACAAATGTATGTAAAATCTTTTTTTAAGCTGCCTATTGGTTGTTTAATAAAAAAAAGTTCTCTAATTAAGCTTTAAATATAATCAAAAACATAGTATATCATATGGATGTCAAATGTGGGCACTAACCGATCAACAACTACAAAAAATTCGAATATATCAAAACATCATGGAAAGAAGTGAATTGACAAGGTATAAGAGAGTGACATGCAGGATGTCTCGTCAGATTTTTAAAATAAAGGATAAGAAAAAGAGATAGGTAAAAGAGAGTGAGAATAGATAAACTGACACCCCTAAAGAGTTATTTTTTGTAATTTTATTGTAAATACATATATTGCGAGAATTTAAAAGACTGTTGATTCTAAAAACCATGGTTAGTTTATCTTTAATTATATAATCAACACATGATGTTTAGTTTGTAAAATCATGAGATTATTTTATGTATTCATTTAACAAACTGTATGTTTCTTTTTATGTGTGAAATATCATATCGATGTCAAATAACCGAGCTAACCGAGCAACAACTAGAAAAAATTCGAATGTCAAAACGGCATGGAAAGAAGGGTGCTTGGGCTAAAAAGACTAAACAAGGTGAGATTACAAACCATTTAAAGTATAACTGAATTTAAAAATATGCATAACGTCAAAAATGGAGATGGACGGGGCACATGCTAAGAAAACAAATCGAGAAATGGACGAGACAAGTTACGGAATAGTACCCGCGTAGTAGAGTGTGAGAGAGAGAACATCTTATCGCACACAAGAAAAAAAATAAAAAGACAAACTAAGATAGTCATTACTCTAATCATAGCGTGCAAAAGGCGGTCTTATTGCTACAAGCAATCTCTTCCAGAAAACCTTTAAAAGAAAGAAAGGGAGTCAAAATAAACGTTGGATGTACATTAAAAAGATCGCTGGTCCACAATGGACACGCACTGCTAGCGAAAAACCAAAATGGAAATCTTTAAAGGAGGTCTTTGTCGGAGGACGAGCTATACAGAAAAACGCAAGTCCTGTTATAATAAGATAAAATAAATTAGAAATTAATATTTAAATTTACACTGGGAGTAAAAGTTGTACTATAGCAATTTTTTATTATTTATAATCAAAATCACATCATATTTTGCGAAAACCTTTTATATTATAAGGCGGCGCCCATGGCTCGCATCGGGTGTTTCACTTGTGTACTGTTTTCATTAAAACACTCATTCTTCTTTTATCTTGCAATACAGATGCCTGATTTGACAATCGCGTTAAACAATCAAATGCAACATTGAATTGCTATAATCTGTTTATAATATAAGAGAAAACAAGTAAATGTTATTAGTTTTGCAGGAATTACTAATGAAGTGAATAGCTATCTACTGTTATATCAATAATTCAATACGTCAAAGAGCTCTTCATAAAATGGACTCATTACAGTTGCATTATACTAAAACAAATGGTAAAAGTTATATCAATGAAATTATGTCATAATATGAGAGTAATAAAAAACGCGGACAACGGCTGCACATACTGTTGCTAAATATCGATTCTGCACAGACCACTTGAGAATCTATTAAGGTACTAATTTGCCTGTTACATAGCAAGAACCGTTATTTTGCGACATAAGTATTGCCATTTGTGTAGTCAATTAATAAATACAATCAAGTGTGAGGTGTTTGAGAATGTCAATTTCATTTTACTTGTACCTTTTTAAAGTGGTATGTCAAATCAAATTTATATATACATTACTAATCATAATAATGTCCTGTGCTAAATTTGGTTTTTAAATGCCGAGTAACATTTTCCTAATATACCCTCAAATATTTCATAAACAAAATAATTTATTATGATATTTATAAAGCGATTACGGATTTGTGAACACACTTGACATATTTAGTGATGCGTCAAACTTATATTAACTAGGGGTGTGCGAATAATTCGAAAATTCGATTTTTTTCCAAATTATTCATAAACTATTAAATTATTTGACAATTTTCAATTCAGAGTTTCTTATGATCAATATTCAAATATAAATTTAACAGTCTCTATACATTTTATTCAAACCATGAAATATATTTACACAAATAGAACAATTATTATCGGTTTTTTTTTATTTTAAAGATAATGATACAACAGAAATTATATCGTAACAAATACTGTATTTCAAAATACATTTGAAAATTTGTCACAAATTAAAAAACAAAATTATATTGTTTAAAAATAATAAATAACGATAACGATAAAGGATACTGAATCGGGTGGTAATGGAAGTTTATCAGATATAATAGCGCCAGCAGTGGACAATAATCTTTCACTTTCAGCCGAAGTACAAGGTATTCCTAAATATTTTTCAACGAAAAGTATTTTATTCGAAAGTCGAATATTTCGATGCAAGATTTAAATTATTTAAATAGTAACATTGAAAATCCCGATTCATCAATTTGGGAATCATTCGATTTTTTCGAATTATTGAATTTTTTACGAAAACTCGAACGATATTCGCACCCTCCTAGTATTAACCTTTAGAGTGCGTACCGTCAATATATCGAAGCTTTATGAATGTGCATATAGTGCGTAGCTTGATATGATTTGAGTAGTTTGTTATGCCCTTTATAAACAATAGAAAGAATTTCGTAAGTCTATCCACATTTAAGGAAAATAACCAAGATTCTGTGCGCAGTTAATAAATAGTTTTTTTTTCATACTTCCGCAATTTTCGCATATATTGCATATATATGCGAAATTTACCTCAGCACTGAAAGGGTTAAGGCATACCATATATAGTGTAAAAACATACACTATATATGGCATATTGCAGTCTTTAAGATATTAGGAAAATGGTACCCGCAATTTGCCAAAATACTGTTATTTACGAAGTCACATCTAATAAGACTTATTTGCAACATAAAAACAGTTAATAGAAAAAGTACTTAAACCTGTAGTGATACACAAATGTAATAATAATAATAACGATGTCTACTTACGCTACACATAAAACATCTAATACGGAACCCGCCGTAAATAAGTTGTTAAGTAAAAGTACGGGAGCAGTCTTCGACAATATGCAATGGAAACATTTTTTGATGTGTTTTCAGTGAAAAGAACAAATTAGTGATATCCGGATTAGGAACAAACTCAGAGAATTTGACTTTAGGGTTTAAAGATCGTAGTAGTAGTAGTAGAAAAACGTAAATGGATCGAGTTTTAATTAGTGCAAAGGAAAGCTGAGTGTAGATTAGTACTACGAAGTAGTTTGTAAAGGTCACTTAAGGGAATTTTAAAATTTGTAATACATAAACACTTTTCAAGATGATTAAAGTAAAAAAAAAATAACGCAATTAATATTAAAAGTGCATACTAAATCCTATTGCACGTGACATGAAAATTTAATTTTGTATTCTTAATAGCTGCTCTAATGTTATCTTATATTTAAAAAAATAGGTGTTCTATCCGTAGAAAAACATCTCTTGATTTATTGGAGGGGAAGGGGGGGATTAAATATTTTCTTTTTTATCACGATCTAGTCCTGTTTCGCATAGAGTCGAAAAGTGCACTCAATTTGTTTAAGGCGAATATTCACAGTTAATAATGTTTTGACTATAATTGCTTCAAAGATAAATAATTTTAAATCAAAGCACGTTTGTTTAGAATTCATTTGTTACAGATTATAAATTATTGCCATATATTGTTATATGAAAAAATGAAACATTTTTTAACCAATAAATGACATATTTCCAAAAAACAAAAAAGACATCGATAAGCTGACTTTGATTAAAAACACTGACTCTTAAGTTCAATGGATCCTGTGAAAATTCGCCTTAAATAATCGATGAAGAAATTCTTAGACAAAATAAACAAAAACAATAGAGAAATTTACACGGTTTTATATTATTTAAATAAATTCATGATTTCCTTCTGGGACATGTCGCAATGTACATGGGCCTACAACACATATTGGTCCGTCATCTAAATACATATATAAAATATACATCTTAAGTGCCCGCTAATGCAAACGGACCCTACAACTTGAAGCACACTTAAGGCAGCATCCAGACAACGACAAACTCTACAAGCAAACCATTTTCAAGTATGACTTTGTTGTTTTAAGGATATCTCCCCATGGACACCATGTAATATGAGCTTTCCGGTTTTAAGTGTCAAAAAATTCCGCGTGATCCGAACGGGAGTACCAAAAGACCCCAGTTCATTTGTATGGCAATCTAAAACGGAGTCATCGGAACTTACCATACATATACTTCAATCTTCCCTTAAGGGAGTACAGCGTGTTTGGATAAGAGATATAATACGGATCAATTTTTGCATTGTTATCAAAACCATTTACTCTAATAAACAATAAAAGACGTGGAAATGTTTTTATGATTTAAAAAAGAATATGAAGAAAGTAACTCAAATATGGGGGATAACTGATCTCCCGTATTAGATTTGCTTTATCGAAAAGTTGTAAAACATGAATAAAGTTTCTTTTTTTTATTTTATATTTCTTAGAGCATCTGTTTCGTAAGAAATAGATATATTAATGGCGGTTAATGTTACGACATAAAATATAATATTAGTGCTATTACATATAATATTTATATAAATTATTCAAAATAAGGCAGACGAATCTTAGTTTATATATATTATAAAGTCATAGAATGGAATAATACGTGACATACCTATAGAATAATAAGTGACTGTGAGATAAGAATAAATTGATTACCTATAGAAAAGGGCAAGCAATAAGAAATGTCATACAAATTCACACTACAGTTCGTTAGCGTTAAGAATGCAGTCAGTCATTATTTCGAATTAACTATTGTAACTTTAGAAGTATATTTACTACATAAATGATTCGTTTAAGTAAGACATTTTTGTCTAAAGTCTGGATGCAACCTGGGTGTCCACACATTTGAGGGTAGTGTATAAATACGGGCGAGTGTTGTGTAGCTACTACATATACAATTAACTATGTTAACATTAAACTAATATATCATTTTGTGTATTTTGAGGATTTTGCCGAGGCGCTGTTTCGCCGTCTTCATACCCTTTTTCAGTCTTATATCTGAAAGAGTGCAATATCATTGTTATAAACGGTATTTATTAAATTTTAAAGTAAAAACTTATATAGAGGCCATCACGCTAGTTATGTAACGCACATTTGAGCAAAGTCGGCTCTCGTCGACTAAGGGATCGAGTGTTATAGTCAACGTATCATTGGTATAATTTTATTCATTATTTAACATAAAATTACCGATTATTGACAATACATAATTAAAATGAAGTATACTTTTAAATTATTACGATATGAATAAAGAACAAAAATATATTTTTTGTAATAAATAAAATGAATATATATATTTTTTCCACTATAAAAAATATATATTAAATACTAATTTCTGACCAGTGTACTGAAAACACGACGATAGTACCCGAAGTGCGTGTGACGTCTAGATGTTAATTTCTCGTCACATCAGTACATAGTAAATGCTTAAATGCTTAAATACATAACCTTATGACGTCACAGTCATGGCAGACAATCTTTTAGTGTTCATAGCCAAGTACATTTATTTTTAATTTTATCAACTTTAATTTGCATATAATTAATCATAAACTTTTATCAGTTTTTAATATAACTAATGATAGTTTTAAGATACAACAAAAAAAGGCAATATTTTTTTCAATCCCAATCGTAATCCTTCCCTTCGAGGAAACTTACAATTCGGTCATATAGACTAAAGCACATAGCAAGTTTATTGATTAGAAGTTTCGATTGTTTTAGAGGTAAATGACAATATATATATATATACACATATATATATATATACACACACATATATATATATATATATATATATATATATATGTGTGTGTGTGTATGTGTGTGTATAATAATTGTACTCACTCTTGTTATTTGCGGCGGTCTGTACTGGCGGCGGCGGCCGCTTGCTCTTCGTCGCTAAAACCGCTCGCTTAGCACCCTGTATATAAAAATCATCTTTTATATCACCTGTATATAACATTGAAATGGATATACACGAAATCTTAAATTCGTCCCGTAAAAACGTCAAAATGTAAGAGTGGCTTTAAATCATACATTGTATTGGAATTGCCGCTAACTCGTTATTTTACTTCAGTAAACCATGAGATGAGAGTGAGAAGAAAAGAGACATGCATAGATAGTAGGCGGAGGCGCGTGACGTGTTCTGTTGAGCTCTACGCCAAGACTCATTTGACAGACATTTGAATAACTGCCTCGTTGGTCTAGTAATTAACATGTCTGACCACAGACATAAGGTCCTGGTTTCGAGCTTCAGGTCGGGCCAATTCAAAAATCAATATTCAGTTTTCTAATAGGATTTTCTTAATATTTGCTCGAAGTTGTGAAGTTGTCGGCGTGCTTCACTACCGCGCCTCCTATAAGTACGTTAAGTCGTCATCCTGCGCCGGAGAGAAGGAATTGATATTACACTTGTGTACTATGCCTGCCAACCCGCAGTGGAGCAGCGTACTGGGTCTACGGTCTAATAACCCTCTCTCGTATGAGTGAGGAGGTCTGTACCCAGCAGTGGGACGTTAATGGGCTGTTACTTTACTACTGGATACTACAAATATACCTGTGCGTGATGCGGGTGCGTGTTGAGTGCGGCGGCGTGCAGTGCAGCGCGTACGCATTCGCGGCGTACGGCCGAACGCGCGGGGCCCCGCAACCGCGGCACCACGCGCCCCACGCGCGCACGTGGCGACCACGACTCATCCCTACGTCACAATAAGATAAGATAAGTAAGGAAACTGAAACGGAACAACAATATGAACGAGTTTAAGAAAAATCTCAAGGTGTATATTAGAAATAAGTTTCCATGACGTATTGATTAAGTTTTCTTTTTTGTTGTTTTATGCTAGTGTGCATAGTAACAACATCAATGTACTTGCGTCCAATGAATTGTTTTAAAAATTGTATCTCACTTTCAGTGAGTTTGTATTTTAAATTCTTGTGAGAATAAACTCTTTATCCACATGAGTAGCAGTCTATTAGGCCCGGCGTTTATTATCGGCATGGGCACGGCAGATGATTTTATTCATTTATTTAGCTTAATTATGGAAACAAAGACTGTCTTATAGGTCTAGTGGTTAGTATGTTCGACTAGAGACATGAACTCCGTGGTTCGAGTCCCAAGTCGGGAAAATCTAAAAATCGATATTGACTTTTCTATTATAATTTTCTCAATATTTTCCCGAAGTTGGGAAATTGGTGGTGTTTTCCGCTTGTGTCAGATTGCCGTCATATAGGACTATGTGAGGAAAGGAATAAAGAGTGCACTTGTGTACCATGCCTGCCAACCCACTGTGGAGCAGCATGGTGGGTCTATGCTCTAAAAACCCTCTCTCGTATAAGTGAGGAGGCTTGTGCCTAGCAGTGGGACGTAAAGGGGGCTACTACTATCTTACTATGGAAATAAACAGTATATACAAGCTATTGGGTAAATTAGCAACCGTCGTCGATGGAGCGATGGACGTCCACTGGTGGACAAAGGTCTCTCCAATGGGCCTGATCTTGCGACGCTTGTATCCAGCATTATATCGTTTTATATTGTATCATAAATTAGCAATTGAATAGAACTCACTTGTCAGTTTTACTCCGGCTGTCGGTTCGATTCCGGGGTGCGCGCCGCCGCCTCGCCGTCCATTCCTCGTCTTCATCAGAACTCATCTCCAATGATGGGTATACTGAAAACAATAATAAACGTAACATATATAAATAACTAGTCCTCGCTGGCGCCTTCGTGTATGTATCATAAGGTGAAATACAGTGTAGGTTGGAGCCGAAGCCTCCCACTAATCCAAAGTGAAACAAATTAGAAAATAACAATTTCCTAAATCGGCTCACTATTACAATTTTTATAGGAGTTAGTTTATATTAGTAGTTTTACCATATTCCTCATCTCTATGTACTTCTTTGATGACGTCCTCTTCGTCATATTCGTCATCATCAGCACTGCTGGCTGCCTTCCGCGATCGCGACCTACCCGTCGTGCTGCAGAAAAAAACATACATGTATATAACATAAATAAGCTATGATTAAACCCTAAAAGTCGAGTTAAATTAATGTGCTATGGAATTGTATCTTAAAAAGATCGATAAAAGTATCCGAGATGGTATATATTTGTCTATTTTCATCTGTTACATATACCAAAAAAAAAAAAATGTGTTATTCACCAAGGCTATTTTATACAATACAATATTATTCCTCATCCAAAAATTTACATTATATATGTTTTATTTCGTGTAGATCAAAACCGGCCTAAACAGCATTTCATTAAAATGTATATCTTATCAGAGATATATGGCATTTACTAGACTGTTTCAACGCTATGTAGCAGACATTTTTGGGGTCAAAAATTAAGCTGTTAAAAAGATATTAATCCAAACAGTGTAGATAATATGATTTATTAACTTTTTATATTGTTTCACGATTTTTACAGGTAGTATTAGCTAATATTGTATATAGATCAGTGTGTTGTTATGTTACATGTATAATTTAAAGTAAATCTTTGTTTTTACATAGCAACACATAGTTCAATTTAACATCAAAGGATTAAAACTAATAAACTGTCTTACATATATTTATATAAACTAGATGGGATCTATCTACTATAGTTTAGAAGGTACCTTTCAACCCTGGAGGTGTCTGTGGTCCGCTGAGGAGCATCTACAGCGAGACCAAATGTCCTGGATGGAGCCTCGTACCGCTGTTCGCTAATGCTTAGCATTCCCGCCACCGCTGCATCTTCCCTGATATAAATAAATACGATTCATTACATATCATAAACCAAATCATCCATGGAGTCAGTTTGTAATTAACACAAAAAGTAATGAACAGATATTCATGCAGTTTTCAGCAATAAATAGCTATTTATCAGGTTTAGATGCAACAATTGTCAAGGTTTCGTTTTAATTTATATTAATATAAAAATAATCGTTTCAAGAGAGATATAACAACACAAGGTATAGTGGGATATTCCTCTTCTATAGATCTACAATCTATCTTATAAGATATTTCGCAATTATGCTGAGCGCCAGACATTTTCTGCATTATGTCTAGTTTTTAAGTATGTTTTTGTTATTTCCATTTACAAAGCTGAATAATATGTCTTTCTTTCTATAACAAAAAGAATGCGCGGGTGACGCGGTGGGAAAAAACTATGTGTTGTTAATTCAATAATTGTTTATAGACAATTTTTTTTTCCATTTCATTATACGTTAAATTTGTAATAGTTGGCGCTATTGAACACATAAAAATGTAAAGGCCTTGCGATAAACAGCGACAAATAATTATTCACAAATAAGATGACTGTTTTTTTTAAGAATTGATATTCCAAAAAGCTTTATATATTAACATCAAGTGTTATCTTCAGAAGATAAAAACGGAGATAAAAGAGGAGATAGAAAGATAGATATATACTTAAACGCATATATAGAAAAAATATAATTACATGAAAACTTAAATAAAAGTTTAGAAACCACAGCATTTAAAGGTGTTCTTATTTGCAATCTCTAATATATAAGAGAGTAGCTCTTTTAATACTCAAATGATTAAAACTCATATATATGGGGGATTGTAAATCCCCCGCTTCGGATTAGCTAGGTTTAACAATTCAAATAAAACTTACGTATCATTGACAGGTTGATCTTCAGCTAATACTGAAGCCTGGATAAGCGATTCGATACCGTTGGCAGGCGCCAACCTCGCAGCCGGTTGGATTTGTTGTTGTGGTGACGTCTCTTGTTGTTGTTGTTGTTGCTGCTGAAGCAGAGCATGCTGTTGCTGCCGATATGTACTACTAGTGCTGTTTGATGCTGAGAAAAAGATTCACATATGACATCACTCAAAAAAATCTTCATTATTCCTAAGGTTTATTTTATGATGTCTCTATTAATTATGAGCGTAAACTAATAGTAAATGCCTTTCTATGATCTCAAGAATATTTTTGTAATGTAAGAGAGCGTGTAATGATAAAAAGTCGTTAAAAAGTTATTTAAATTATATTACTTAAATTTTGATATACAATATTTTGATAGACGGGGAACAAGTGGAAGAGGTGAAAGAATTTGTGTACTTGGGATCTAAATTTACAAATGATGGAACATGTGAAAGTGATATTGAAAGGAGAGTGAATGCAGGGAATATGGTAAATGGTGCCCCGCATGCTTTTATGAATAGCCAGATGGTGTCTCAAAGGGCTAGACTGGCAGTGCATGCTGGAGTGTTGGTGCCAACACTTATGTATGGTAGTGAAAGTTGGGTATGGCAGAAGAATCACAAAAGTAAAATAAATGCGGTAGAGATGAGAGCGTTGAGAAGCATGAGTGGATTAAAACTGAGTGACAGAGTAAGAAATAGTGTGATAAGAGAACGTTGTGGTATAAAAGAAGACGTAGTGACTAAAATTGAGAAAGGTATGCTTAGATGGTTTGGGCATGTAGAGAGAATGAATGAAAGGAGACTGACAAAAAGGATTTATGAGTCAAGAGTGAATGCGAAAGTTGGAAGGGGAAGACCAAGGCGAACGTTCCTGGACCAAATCCAGGACATTTTAAATAACGGCCAGGTCAAGAGTACTCTAAACCGACGAACTTGTATGAAAGGTTTAATGAGAATGAAAGAAGCGAAGGAGATATGCAAGGATCGTGGCAAGTGGAAGGATGTTGTCTCTGCCTACCCCTATGGCAATGAGGCGTGATGCTATGTATGTATGTATGTAGTTATATTTTTCTATTTTTGACATGGTAACATCATATAAATCAAGGGCTGTGAGCATGGAAAACCGTGACTCACTGTCACGTCTCTGGCGCTTTCAGCGAGAGCGCCCAAAAAGCGATAGAGAGGCGCAATCCATTGTTTATTACAACAATAATTTTTTAACAAGTAGTGTAGAAATTTCTTTTACCCGTACTCCGATTTGTGTGATGCCTTTGATGTCTAGATTTAGGTGGTCTGCGTCTAGCGGGAGGCGGAGTTTCGTCTATGTAAAGATCCGCATCTTCGTACTCGTAAGTGCTGGACACACGGCGCCGTACCGGACGTTCAGATCGCCGTACCGGTACAGGACTTTCGTTAGATGGCGTGTTCGGTACGGTAGTTTTTTGTTCTTCCACTACCTGCCAAATAATATTGAAAACGACTATAGGCGTAATGTTCAATTTATTTTGTTATATGTTGAATAAAGTCAGTTTTCGGTAGTGATAGAATCATAACCTACATATCACAGCTGTATATTTTAAAATAGTGTAAATTAATACAATTTACAACAAGAAATATTTATGCAACAAAGTGTTACAACATAGATTTATATGATTTTAAAAAAATCAACATAAAAACTTATATTTGAAGGAAAACCGCAAATTTTTAAGAAAAATACCACTTACATAATTAGTTTGAAACTGATGCGCAACCGCGGCATCGTAAGAAGGCAATTGTGTATGCGCATACGCAGCTGTAGTGCCGCTATAACTAGCCGCATGTTGCTGATTAAAAAAAAAAATCTGATATATTTTGCATAACAAAAGAAAATAAACAATTACAAAAATATTGTTTGTAACCTTGACGTGACCTTGACAAAAAAAAGAAAAATAATTTATTCAACTCATAACGACAGATTTTTGAATTCTTTAGAACAAATTTTTTAAAGACCTTAGTGTAATGTTTGAAGATATAGTCCAGTTTGAACGTGATTACGTCTTTAAAATTGCATCTATAGGGAGTCATATATACTGCCTTTTGTAATAATGAAATTCTTTTTTAAGTACCATGTTTCAATACCTATATAATAAAAAAGGTAGGTTGAATATGTCATACAATCCTCGAAATTATAAAAAAACTTGAAAATGTCGAAATGCAAGGAATAGGTATACATACTGAGACAATTATTTTGTACATATACCTGATGAGTTACTTCAGGATACCGTTGATATGATGGTTCACTATAAGCTAATTCTTGCTGTTGGTAGATTTGTTGGTAGCCAGTTCGAGCGGTGTCACCATACTGGTATTCTTGCTGCATGTCCTCAGCTGAGTACATACCTGAAAAATTAATTTAATTAATTATTTAATTTTAAATATCAGTTGATATAATTATTGCTTTAGGAATATAAAAAATATGAACAACGTAGTCTCATATAATAGTCAAATTATTAAATTCCATACATGGGGGATTGTAAGTCTCTCCCTTCAGTCCCACTAGATTAGGTAGACTAAAATTTTGGTGTTATTTTTTAATAGAAAATAGATTTAAAAAATATCCAACCTGCTCCATAACTCATCTCCTGACCTTCAAGCCTAATATTGGATTGAAGATTCTCATTTGTGAAAAGAATCTGCTCCTCATGATAGTCGCCAATGTCCTTCTTTGATATGGTCCATTGTTGAATTGGTTTCAAGGTGCGTTCAGTTCTAATGAGATGAGATTTGAGGATTGAATGCTCTGGTAAGCTATAAGGTGGGGGTTCTTCTCGTGATGATGATGGAGAGTTGCTGGAAAATAAAACAATGGATTAAGAAACAAATATATTCTTCCTGTGAAATCAATTTCAAGAGAACATTAAGAAAAAGGAAATTGTGATTTATTGACTAGTTATGATTTTTAGGTGCTATCATTATATTTTGTTGACAAATAGATTGACCTTAGCAGCATATTGGTACTTTATTGGCATTAGTATGTATGACTACTATGTTTAAGTATCAAAAAATATAATATCATTTCCTACAATGCCACTTATGAAAGGCAATCTTCTGTAAAACTGTGTTAAAATCAAATAATTTTATTCATCTTAATATAGATTACTTGCATGTAGAATATTATCTCCCAAATTGGTTGCAACAAAGCTACATCGACAATATATTACTGCTAGTATATGTATATAAAGAATTTCAATAAGATATATGCTCAAGAGTATTAAATTAAATCAATTAAACACTTAATAAAAAACCTACTTCGACTTTATTTTCAGTGTAGTCTTCTTATCTTGCCTTTCAACAAAACCATTTGCATCTGGATGGGTTACCTCTTCATAATTCTGATATGTGTACTTCTCTGTAAACTCATTTTCCATACCATATTTAACATCAGGCACTCCATTTACATAGTTCACATCACTATTCACAACTTTAACACTGTTATCAACATATTTCACATCACTATTTACATATTTAGTATCACTCTTCACATATTTTATATCCTGTATGTATCTTTCGGGATATACAACTTCTTTATTGTCTATGTAGAATTTGTCAGCGTACACTTTGTCTTCATAGTCACCGTTTGGTGTCATATGCATTATAGGTTTTGGGAGAGTCAGTTTCAATGATTTCTTTGGAGTCGCTTGTTTTTTGCTTTGCGATTTGGTCGGTGAACTATTCTTGACTTTGAAATCCTGCACAACAAATTACATTAGTAAATAAAAACTATATCATTAATCGGGTGAAATTGTAATGACTTTGAAATATAGTCATAGTAAATAAAAAGCTCTAATGATTTATTTGTGGAATTCATAATATAATAGAAGTAATATTTGACTTTGACATATTGTCAAGGTTTTGAATAAAAAATATTTTTTGTTAAATTTTAAAATAAATTAGTAATTTTCAAAAAACGGATTTGTTTTGGTGCAATTAACACAAGCAAATTTAAATGCTGCAAATAATGAGATAATTTTAAGTCTCTATTTTTTGTTAAACCCTTACAGATTATGGAAATAACAAATAATTTTTAATAATTACTTCTTAGACCAAACATTACTCTAAATTCTGATACTTAAATTTGAAAACATGTTGAAATAGTGTGTATATAATGTATAAAATATAATAAATGTTTTTAAAAAAGAACCATCTTACCTTATCCTTGCTACTAGTGCTTCTTTTTTCTAAAGTGCGTAACTCTTTACATAGTTCTCTGACAAGTTGACCCGAATTTAAACATTTTGGTACATTATCACGTTTGGAGGTGTCAGTCTGTAAAAAAATATTTACCAATTATGGCACTTGAATTAAAGATGGTTTCTATATTTCATGACCAGGAAATCAAACCCAGTAGCTCTGTTGGCGAAGGATTGACTTACACTATACGGCCAGAGCCATTGTTGTAGAGCTGTTCAAGTCCATAGATATAATGTAAATAACAACTAAATTATAAAAGAATATTCTACATAGTACAAGTTTAAAGTAGACATATACATATAAAATTTACTTATAAGAACCACCATCCCTCTCTCTTTTCTTAATAATGTTATTTGAATGATTGATAATGTTTACTTATTGGAATGTATGATTAAAAAGACAACTCACACTTTTGAGAGCATGCCATTCCTTTAAAGCAGTGGCTAATATTTTAATCCCCCGCAGCAAGAGTGGGGGCAATTCAGCCGGTGGAGTCGTTATACAGCTTTCACTTATAGTAAAATCTTCATCCTGGAATGAAACTTGGATTAAATGATTTAGAATGGGGTATTTTCTGCTTTGCCACTCCCTTTAGTGGTCTCTTTATTTTGAAGAACATTAAGTAGGTAAGTGAATTGTATAAAAATGACCCTCACAGTGTAATTGTAGGATAAAATAAATCTGAGCCTATTCTTTCTAACTTATACGAGAATATATGTATCAAAAACCCACCATGCTGCTCTTATACTTTTATAATAAAAAACGTGGAATTTGTATTGACAATTCGTCGTTTTTCAAAGAAGTTTTACTTCTAACGTGTACTTTGTACGCACGCACTTTGAATTTACGCCCTCAGTGCATAATATAGCATTGTTATTTTGACGTGTCATTCTGCCACAATATTAAATTGCGTACACATCAAATATCAATTGATTCACAACGCTTGTTTTTATTCGATTTAACAAATCCATTACCGCCAGTCATTTGTATTTACCGCCATATTTTCACTTAATAGAAACTGAGATCTCTTGCCTAAAATACAAATTTTCTCAAATTCAGGGACAGATATTATTTATATATCAGCTGAAAGGTAACAAAACTCCTGCGTGTTAATATAGAATACTTGGATACCTATGTGCTAGCTACATTAAAAAAATGAACCTGAGTCTCTTCATTGTGTCTCCGAAGCGTGGCTAGTAGCTGTGCTGCTGCATACCAGTGAAGCGCTTCGAAGAGTGGATACCTAAACATCATTGGGGTCTCCACGCGACCTTCGATCTCGTAGATTCTGTAAACATAGCACTTCTTATTAGTTTTTGAAATGAAAACTTCTTTAGCATCATTGCAGGCCTTATTCTTTTTTAAAAACAACATTAACAAGGTTAGTTTCGAAAGTTATAATTCGTATCACTTAAAAAGAAGTATGATATAATACTTTTCCATTAAGACATAACTTTTTATTTTTCTACTATAATAACTGTCTTATAGATATATAAAAGAAAATATTAGGTACACCTACTATTGTCATTGAAATTATAGCCAAATGAACATGACACATTTTGTGATGTAATTATTTCATTATTTGATTGTTGTTTATGGAAACTGGATTTAAATGTACACCTTTATCATAAAAGATATATTTTACAGATAAATTATTATGATTTTATTATTAATTTTTATTAATATTTGACAAACAAATATATTTTTATAACATTGGATTCAACTTAAAACAAGCACTTACATAAGCTAAGTTTCTACTAATAGTTATGATTTAAACATTTTAGCCGCATTGCTAATTTTAATATATACTGTTTTTCATTTATCAGGAAAATTAGACACAACATCTTTTTAAAAGGGATTTTACATTTTTAAATATGTATATGTATATGAGGACAAATAAAGTAGGCTTTGCCCAAAAGATAAGAAGAATCAAACTTATTATTCAGGATTTTGTACAAAAACTCTTTAATCGATGATTTTCTCGTAAAAAAATTTGAAGTGCGTGCGTACAAAGTAAGAAGTGAAACTTCTTTGGCAAACTAATTTTAGGTTATTGTTTATATTTATACAAATCTAGAACTTTAGATTTCCGATACTTAGAGGGAGGGAAAAAGGAAGATATTTAAGGAATTTAATGCATTCAATTGACATTAAAATATTAAAAGTGGCGAAAATTAATACAAATAATTTATTGAAATCTAAAATGACGAATTGTAAATAAAAAAGCAACGTATTTTTTGTCAATATTAGGTAGAAATTATTAATAAAATTTTGTTTTTGAGTTTCAAGTATCTATAAAATATTTTATGAAAAATAGTACATTAAATGACGAGTGGCTAATTAAAATGCCACATGTTATTTGTAAATAATAAAACTACCTAACCTTCAGATGAATTAGTATAAAAACGCCGCACATCTTCATGACGTTAATCACACCGATTCATCCGTAATAATTTTACATACGCAAGTTTCACTTCAAAATATCACTAGGCATTAGGTTACAATACAAATGATATTTATATTTTAAATTATTGAAGAATAGTTAACACAAACACTCACTGGAGTTGCATCTCAATAGCGTATGAATGCAACAGGTTCCCACCGAAGACAAGTGAGTCACAAGGAGTGTACACTGCATGGATCCATCCTGTTGGTATGAACAGAGTCTCACCTGGACCCAGCTCTGCTGTACCATACCATTCCACCTGAAATAGTTTAAAGAGTATAAGAGGCGTAACGAATATTATTTCAAAATCAAAATATTCTTTATTTTTAAATCCAAAATTTAGAAAAGAAATATTTGTAATTTGTATGTTATGAAAAATAGTTAGATTACTAAATGACGAGTGGCAAATGAAAATACCACATGTTATTTGTAAATATTAAAACTACCTAACCTTCCAACGAATTAGCCTAAATAACGCTGCACATCTTCGTGACGCTAACTACGCGTTTCATCCGTAAAAAAATACCCTCGTGCGCCTTACAAAGTTTCACTTCAAAAAAATATATTCGCTTTGTAGACCAAATTATGCCCAAACCAGGCTAGGTTTTGGGCATAATTCCTATGGTGTCTTCATTAAAGAATTGAAAACGTGTTAATTTACAAAATAACGTGAACAATAGATAAATAGATAAACCTTTCATCATATGCTATATACATTACTTTAAAAAAGAAACTAAAATAAGCATGAAACGGACACTAAAACTGACAAGGCTGTTGCATGTAATATGTGTGTGCGAGCGTGAGTGTGTGCGTGCATATGTACGTTTTCGCCAAATAATAACAAAGTAATGTGAGTGTGCTTAATATGGACAATTTAAGTGTGCTGAGTTTAAAGTAAGTAAGTAGCAGCCCAGTAACGTCCCACTGTTGGGCACTCCGAAGAGTGAGGGTTTTTAGAACATAGACCCACCACGCTGCTCCACTGCGGATTGGCAGGCATAGTACACAAGTGCACTTCCTCTATTCTTTCACTCTCATAGTCCGAAGTGACGGAATCCTGACTCGACCGGAGAGAGATCAGGCGCAGGACCGACGGCTTAACGTGTTCTCCGTGACACGAGGGTGGATCACACCGTCAACTTCTCAACTTCGGGTAAATATTGAGAAAATTTTAATAGAATAAACAAGATCAATATTGATTTTGAATTGGCCCAACCCGGGACTCGAACCCAGGACCTCATGTCTATAGTTGAACATGCTAACCAATGAGACAGTCATGAGAGTGAGTTTAAAGTAAATCTGTTATAATTTTAACACATCATGGACATATTCCATATAGTGTTCCAAATGAATCTATGTTAAACAAATAAATAATGAGGGGCAAAACATCTTACCATATCACCAAAGAATCTCTCGCTCTGATTGTTTGCAGCACTCCATTGTTGGTACAAAGCAAGATTAGTAGTTGTCGGTGGAATTAAGTAAAATATCTGAAAAGAAAATTTATAATTTACACAGTTTTACCTAGTAAATATATTTAATTTAAAATGTGAACAGACAAAACTGTGTACTAAAGAAATTACTTAACATTTGAGTATAACGTTTCTCCTGAGCCGAGCGTGCAAGCGATATAGAGGCGCGATCGGCTTAATGCCATTGTTTTTAACACCAAAATCATTTAAACAATAATTGTATAAAATATGTCAAAATTACTATCTATTACTGACCATTGCAATAAAATGCGTTGAATGGATTAAAAGATCTAAGGAAACATAAAGCTGTAGCGACTTCATTTAATATTAAGTAAAAATTACAATCTGTACCCGAAAAACAAAGACTGTGTTACCTTCCGTCCATGCAGCACATGGTACCACACAGTGGTGCCACCAAAGTCAACATGGAAATCAGTATAGGAGGAGCCAGCTGACATAAGGCAATAACGTTGTACAGCAGGTCGGGCGGGTTCTCCGGTAGCTGGCCATACATTTTGCGCCCAATCCAAACGACGGGCAATGCCAGGTGGATCTACTAGGCTGCACATACTGAAAATTTAAGAAAATATTTATGCTTTTTTTTCTCCACTAACACTTTTGGTGACGTAGAACGGCACTAAAATAGCCAATCACTCATTACAAATTAAAAGTGCGAGCGTACTAAGTACACAGTCAGAAGTGAAACTTCTTTGGCAAATAAATTTTTAAGTCTTATTTATATTTATAAAAATCTAAAACTACATTTTCGACACTTAGAGCGTGGGTAAAATTTATTATGTTAGGAATTTAATCGTTATCAAAATAATATTAAAAGTGTCGAAAATTAATACAAATAATGTATTGAACTCCAAACGATGAATTGTAAATAAAAATGCCACGTGTTTTTTGTCAATATTAAAAATTACTAATTAAATTTTGTTTTTCAACTTAAAATTAAGAAAAGATAATTTATTAAATACTTTTATTTTACATTTTATGAAATAGTATATTAAATGACGACCTTCAAACGAATTAGCATAAAAAACGCTGCACATCTTCGTGACGCTAATAATGAAATTCATCCCTCAATTTTAATAGGGTTGATAAATATAAAAAAACTGCAACTAACTTAGTATCTGTGAACTCCAAGCTGAGAACATTAAGAACTTTCTCATCACGATGTTCTGGAGGAGTCTCAAAATAGTCCACAAAATCGGCCAATGGCATACGGAGGGTAGTCTGCTTCCGTACATCTATTACTTCAACCTGAAACAAATTAATAGTAACAGGTTACAACCTTTTAGTGATATGAACGTTTATATAATAAAGAAACTATATAAAAGGCAAAACTTCTCAATAAATTTGAAATTTAGCAATGTAGATAGTCACGCAATAAGTATTTCCCCATATTCCAATAAGATCAGGAACCAAGTCTATAGAGATCATGGGGACTATAAAACAAATTATTATTTTAATTAAGTTTTTTACAATGCTACTCCATTTAACATCTACAATACAAACATAGCATCAATATTGATGCTAACAAATATTTGCAGAACAAACATAGCATCAATATTAATGGTGACAAATATCTGTAGTACAAACACAGCATTAATATTGACACTAGCAAAGATCTGTAGTACAAACAAAGTATTAATATTGATGATAATAAATATTTGTAGTACAAACAAAGCCTCAATATTGACGTTGACAAAAATGTGTAGTACAGGCATGACATCAATATTAATGCTAACAAACACCTTTAGTACAAACATAGCATTAATACTTATGCGCCACAAAGCTTTCCATTACAAACACAGCATCAACAGCAGAAGAAAATTATTAGTAACACTACAATATACAGACCTTTATACTGAACTGTCATTCAATTCCGAAAATTAGAGAGTTAAACTGAAATTCTTGTGTTATTTAACAAACCCCATTTTCACTAACAAAATGTTTGAAATACAAACTTATTATTATTTATTTAATTAAATTTTTCTCTTAAAGGCAGTAACACAAACACAAATATATAACAACAATCATATTTTTACCTCCAACTGTGCACCACAAAATCTTAGTACAGATCTGACATTAAAATTGGCCGGATTAGGGATCTTCATATCCAGACCCTCAGTAGTGTTAAATATGACAGGTCGTGTGAAACCTGTAACAAACAAATAAGAGTTTATTTTTTGGATTACAATTTTATTTAAGATCCTATATTTATATGAAAATATGTATAAAAAATGTATTCTGCTCACTTGTAATCTATAAATCCGTAAAAATGTATCCATATCATGAAATAAGAATTTTCGACTTCTCTTTTAAATCATGATTTTAGTATCAATAACTCAATGTTATTTGATTAGAAAGATTTAGATGAAAAATTTTTGTCTTCAGGTTAATTCAAAATGTTTACTTAATAATAGTTTATACATGAGTATATGAGTACTATTCAGTAAGAGAGCTGTATATTTTTTAATAAGGAATATTTTACCATTATCCCGCACAAATTCCTCTGAGAAATGTTGAGGTCTCATCCTCTGTAAAGATGCAGAAGTGGGGCGTAGAGGTCTTGCAGCTAGGGCCCTCACCCATGCTGGAGTCCCTGCTTGTGAAGGCCTTGTTTCTGCCCCAATCTCGTATCTGTCTGCTCGGTGGTTGTTGGTGGGGATTTTTACTGAAATAATTTTTTTTCATTTTAATCAGTGTCAAAAGTTACAGATGTATTACTTAAATTAATTCCAATTCAACTTAAATTTTCTGTGTAATAAATCTGAATTCATTATGTCTCAAATGAATAGTAAAATACTATGATAAGACTTAATGTTGTTAACTTTAAGAATATAACATATATTAAAAACACTTTTATTTACTAAACACATAAATAATTTCAACTGCTTTATTTTTATATAGATTTAGTACACTTCGTTTTGCTTTGGTTGCCTGGAAGAGATCCCTGATTCAGCTATAAGGCAGTCAAATTATATTCATTAATGTATTTTTACATACATACATACATAACATCACGCGTCATTCCCATAGGGGTAGGCCGAGACAACATCCTTCCACTTGCCACGACCCTTGCATATCTCCTTCGCTTCTTTCATTCTCATTAAACCTTTCATACAAGTTCGTCGGTTTCGAGTACTCTTAACCTGACCCTTATTTAAAATATCCTGGATTTGGTCCAGGAACGTTATTATTAATTTATTTATTTATGTATTTATGAATGTATTTTTATGTCTTACTGTATTAATTTTTAATATATATATATGTTGCATGTACAATGAAGATTTTTGTATTGTATAGTATAAATAGAACCATGATGTAGTAAATCCATGACTGCCTGTATCATATATTCATAGAATTCCAGTGTAAAAGTATGTGCTTGTAAACATTTTAAACAGAAACTATTTATCAACATATTTTAAAATATTATTTATAGAAACAGGTTAATTTTCAAGTATTATTAAACAAATTATAAAAACAAACACACATACAATCATTATATGTACAAGTAATTACTTCTAAATTTTGTTGTCAAGTTATAATAATCCTAAACGAGGGGGAAAGAAAATCTCTTCTTCTTGTAGGGTTTTAGGTGTGCCAATTGAGCATGATTATTACACCAGTATTTCAATATGTTGGAGGAGATACAAAGGAATCATAAGAAAAGATAAAATATCATAAGAAATTGCAGTAATGTTATGTACAAAAATGAAATATAATTTTGTATTGCAGCAAAGAATGGCCGTAGGGATAATATACCAAGCATTACAAACTCAATATGAAAAACAACAATGTCTAGATGTAAATTATGACACAACTAATATTGTTTAAAGTTTAGGTAGGTAAATACTATGTGTAGACTGCTTTGCCTATTAACTGCAGCAGTTTTGTTCAACCCAAAATACTAGATGATCAGTACTATGTTAATACCTATACAGGATGCACATAAATTATGAATTTAATGACTGTTATTACAACAAAAAATATTGTAAAAACAGTAAAGAATGACACAATAACTTGCTGCTAGCACAGGGTCATAATAATTATAATAAATTGATACTTTTTTAATTGTTTAAATGTAGATTAAAAAAAAAGAGAAACAACTATAGGAATGCCTATGTAATCACTTATGTTACATATATGTTTCTATTACAAGAAACAAGATCCTGTGTGAAACGATGGGTTTAGACAAAAATATATCAAATTATATTCAACAATGTGAACTGTAACTAATATATAATTTAAAATCTAGTTACATTAACTATGCAATAAAAGTAAACTGAGCTGTAATGTTATTGTGCTACCTTTAAATAAAATTAGTGAAAAAGTATATTGCTCGTTATTGACAGACTGTATATTAATTCAAATAAAACAAATTTAAGAAGATACTACTCCTTGTAACTATATTATGTGCCATTAAAATAACATTGTATTTTTTTGGAACATCGAGTGCATATTAAGGCAATCTAAATGTTTTTTATATTACATAGTACAGATATTGTATGATATATAAGATCTATCACTACTTACACACTGATGATCCATAAGTTGTCGCACATTTTGGGCAGTGGTACTTGTCAATATCATCAGAGTGATATATTTTTACATCAACGCAACTAGAAAGAAAACAAACAATTATTTTTGGAGGAGCACCCACCTGTTCATATAAAAATATTAGATATTTAATTAAGCTTTTAAAAATTATGGGGCTAGAAATTTAAGAATATAATCTCATTGTTGATTAGGTATTTGGAACAATAATAAAATAAATTTTGCCTAAGCTTCGATTAAAGAAACGCGCATTTCTTGGGTCCTATGGTGACCATAAGTAAAACAATTTCTACCACTATGAAACACCTTTTTATCCTACACAATATCTTCAGAAGCTATAATAGTTTTAGTTTACATTTAAAATTCAAGCATAAGACATGAAATGTAGCACTAAAAATATAGAAAACATATATTCACAACATGATGGCCGAACAGCCGAACGCTGTCAGATTGATTAAATATTTTTTCACACACAACATGGTTTTATTGAGAAAATTTTAACATTTTCCACTGTACCTTCCATGAAACCACTCACGGCAGCAGTCACATTCTATCATAAATTGTCCGATATTATAAGGTTGACCACACAAACAATAGGTTTCCTTCGATGACGCCATTTTGATGGCGAATAGACAATTTTTTTATTTTTTCTCCACGTCGTTTTGGGAGGCTATGTTATGTACGATTTTTTATTACCATAGACAATAAAATATATATTTCATTTAGTTTAAATAAATTAATAATATAAATATTACATATTATTGACCTACGAATTTAAAGTTTAAAATTTATAAATTATCAAATATATTTAATGTTATGAATAAACATTATCATTTTCATTTCTTATAGATCCTGTCAATTTTTAATAGCAACAAACCCAGGAAAGATATAAATTTACGAAAAGAAAAATTTCTCTAGGCGCATAAAGTAATTCATATTTCAAATTAAAGCTTGATTTGCATAATTTTCCATATCTTTTAAAGCTTCTTTGTACATAACAGATAAAGAAATATAATCATGAATGTTCCTTACATTATTGAGGGCAATCTGCAGTTTCGGCAAGAAAACTTTATTTTCTTAATCCCATTATTCCACATACTTTTTTATTCTTTTATATACACATTTACTGTATTTACATATGAATGGCAATTTGAAACTAAAATGTAAGTTATTTGTCCACCTTCTACAGAGTCCTAGTAAACATTAAGATTAACACTTAATTGCATGGATTTTCAAATTATGTTTAAATTATCAAACTTCCAGGTTTTAGTACAAGATACTTTGGAAAATGGGATGTTATTTTTTATTCTAACATTGGAAATTCATAATAAGTATAGTATAGTTTTGTGAACTTTAAAATAATTGCGGCACTAAATTTTTATATTTAAAAGAATGCAGTTACACTTGGTATATGTAAATATATTTTTAAAAAAGCTTATCTATTAAATCTCTTTATTCAGCTTGAAAAATGTTGTCAAATGTGTTATATTAAATATTTTAGAACAAAATTGTAATTTTGTACATGGCGTCCTTAGCAAAATAGTCTATAAAGTAAACTTACAGGTTATGAAACTCGTGTCTTTTTACTGAAATTACATTTTAATTTAATTTTCTTACACAAAGGACATTGAGAAATTATAACACAAAGTTTTATAATAGTTTTTATATAGACGGAGTTGTTACTAAACGTAGTTAATTGAATTATAGTTGTATATAACGTTTGCAATAAAATGCAACTCATACAAATTATTTCCTGGTTCAAATTTATAGAGCGGTTATGTTTATTATAAAGTCATGAATAAAATCCAATTAGTTTAACTTCATGTTTAGATTTTTTGTTATATTAAATTTAAATGGGACGTGGTTCGCATTTAGAGATCCTTTGTTAACACCGACGAGAAATGTTGTATGGCATCGACAATTTCAATTAAAAAGTTGAGATTATTCTTGTCTGTTCTAGATTTTCGCTGTTTGAAGTAATTCAACTAAAGCCGAGATTACTTACCGGTATGACTATATGTAGATATAAATATATACAAGCTTAATATAAATGATAAAAAAAAACAAAGTCAATTATTACGCTTAAATGTACGAGTATTCCGTGTGATCAACATATCTATAAATATCTTCCGAACTAGGCTAACCACATTCTAATTAATATTTAAAACAAACTCTAGCATCATGATGTTTGTCTCTCAGATTGCAATTCTAACCAATAACCTACCTTTTAGTATCAGATTTATATACACCAGGTTCAGAACATTTAGGTGAAGAAGGTTACGAAGTCATTTGTCGGGTTGAGAATACGCATTTAAAATTAAGATACCGCAATCATTTTTAATTATATAAATATAAAAAACATCCTTTTACAAAAGGTTAAAGATTATTTAAGCGCTAAAAATGTTTGGACTTGATTCCAGTTGCATACAAAAGCAAAATATTACGCATTGTAACCTTTATTTAAAAGAGTAACCATTGAGTTTCTTGCGGGTTTCTTCTCAGCGGAATCAAATTCCGAACCGGTGATAAATTTGTTACCAAAGGACAGACTACTGACTATTCAACTGTAATTTTTGAGTTTACATGAATAAATAATATTTTGATTTCAATATTTCATTATTACACTTTGTTTGCGTTAAAAATGCTGCGAGAATACGAAAGCTGAACACCTGGTGCCTCACTAATGGATGAAGAGTTTTTTTAACATAATTTTCGCTTATTTCCAACTTTACGCAAAAAATGGTAAAGTTGTAGGGAATTGAATATCTTAAAATTT
Organism: Elymnias hypermnestra; assembly: GCA_015832385.1. NCBI lineage: Eukaryota > Metazoa > Arthropoda > Insecta > Lepidoptera > Nymphalidae > Elymnias > Elymnias hypermnestra. The sequence goes on from JACTOM010000038.1 coordinate 468,955, forward strand.
CCAGATTCCAAATAGGGGGTAATTTCAATTTAGACAACAACTTGCTTATTTTTAATTTTACGCAAAAATTAATTTTCCTACAATTTCTGCCTTTATAAATCCAAGATTCCGATGACGCAACAGGGTGTGGAAACAAATCCCGATTAAGGCAATGTCAGCTTTTTTTTTGAGCCAATCACCATTTATTGGGTGCAAGAAAGCTTGTATTATGTTAGTAGGCATAGGCAGTAGGCATATAAATAAGTGTTATAGTGGCGAAAATTAATTTTATTAGAATAATAACTGTTGTAGTTCAAGACGAGACTATTTCTAAGCAAAGTCGCATGTACCAGTCTGGTTATTAACAAGAAGTAAAAAATATATTTGGTAATTTACGTGCGCGAAGGCGACTTGTTCCTTGAAGTTATCTCTTCTAGACGACCTTTCTTACGATTCTTAGTGAAAGTATAGTACTTATTATAGTCACTATAATTGCGTACGGAATTCCGTTATATTTTATTTCGTGCCTTTCTTCGGACATGCGATTAATGTCCGATAATAAAAATATACACTTGTATACCTAATATTAATCTGTGAACGTTGTGGTACAAAAAAAAGATGTAGCGACAAAAATTGAGAAAAGTATGCTTAGATGGTTTGGGCACGTAAAGAATGAATGAAATGAGACGGACAAGGATTTATGAGTCAAGAGCGAATGGGAAACGTAGAAATGGAAGAGTAAGGCGAATGTTCCTGGACCGAATCCAGGTCATTTTAAAAAAGTGCCAGGTCAAGAGTGCTTTAAACTTGTATGAAAGGTTTAATGAGAATAAAAGAAGCGAAGGAGATATGCAAGGATCGTGGCAAGTGGAAGGACGTAATCTCTGCCTAACCCTATGGAAATGAGGCGTGATGTATGTATATTAAATTCTCCAGAACGAATTTTGCATATAATGATCAATCTAATACAGAGGGTAGTTGATTGAATCAACGAATGACAAAATGAGAGATGATCGACCTCAGTACGGCGAATTTATGGAATTGTATTCTCTTATTCGAATTTGGATTAGTGGCAGGCTTCCACCGTGGCTGGTTCCCACCCTACCACTAAAGACGTACCGCCAAACAAAGAGGTATATTCCGGTAAAATGCTGTGTAGAAACTATAAGAGATAAATTACCTCTTACCAGGTTAGCGAGCTTCCATCTTAAACAGATACCATCAGGTGTGATCACTGTCAAGTCAAACCTGTCTGTAAAATTCAGATTGCGTGATTATTATGTATCGCCTAAATGTATTCATTAACTCATTAGCAGTCTATTCCTTTACTGTCAAAGTTCGATGAGATGATTGTACGACACCAATGGTGAGAGAATAGGTACGAAACTGAAACGTATAGCAGTTTGCTGGTAAGGTAAGTAGCAGCCCATTATCGTCCCACTGCTGGGCATAGGCGTCCTCGTCCTCGTCCTCCAGCTCCGTTGAAAGTTATCAGGCATGTTACACTAGTGTAGTCTCTACACCTTTACTTTTATAATTTGATGTGACGGGAATCCGATGTGAAACTGTGAGAGATCAGGCGCAGGTTCGACATATTAACGTACTTTCCTAGGCATGATGGATGGAGCACACCACCAACTTTGGGCAAATATTGAGAAAAATCTGAATAGAAAACTCAGTATGATTTCTGAATTCTCCCGAACCGGTATTCGAACCCGGGCCTTATGTCTGTAGAACATGCTAACCACTAAACTAATTTGCTGGTAAATACTGGGAAAGTTGTAACATGAAAGCGCAATATCAATTTTTACTTAAACCCAGAATATCCAAGAAGTTGACCAGCTGATTGTTACACTTCCTTAATACTATGAATATGAGAATTTCTTAACAACTAAATTACATGTAGACGAGCTAGCTAATGGGCGGCTTCGGCCGTGGCTAATTGCCACCCTACTAGGAAAGGTTTAAACAAAATCATTACATTCCGGTACAATGCTGTGTAGCGCCTGGTGCCTCATTCATGGATGAAGAGGGTTTCGCTGGGTTTTAGTGGGTATTGCGAGACCTTCTTGCTCTCCGAGACCCACATTCCTGGTCGAGGTTTGTGCATAAAAACATTTCCCAGCGAAAAGAAAATCAAAGATTTCTTGATACCGAACAAGTTAGATTGACTTTAGATTCACCTTGAATTACAAGTTATTATAATGTAGATGGAAATTTAAATAAATATGGACGCCAGATTTTTTGGGTACACACATAAAAGATTAAAACAATACTTATGTCAAGATACATGTCAAACATACGAGTACAATTTTTTTATAGTACACTCGTACAATAAATTAATGCAATGACATTTAAAAAGTAATTGTAACTGAAACCGGTCTTGAACAAAAGATAATTAATAAACAATAAGTATCTTTGTATCTTTCATTTCATTAGAACTTATTACGGTAACTTTATATATATTTTTCTATACAATGTAACTGAACACCTCGATTATAAAAAAACATTCAACTGAATTGAAGAATTGTTTACTTTTCTAAAAACTATATATATAGAAAAATTAAAGTCAAAATATTCCATATGAAATAGAGCCTTTGAACCTTTTAGGTGAGCTTTCAAAAGATATATAATCCTTCACAAAATAAATATAATCAATGTATTTAAATACGAAAAAGCTAAAAAGACGTCAGAGGTCTTTCACTAAAATTGAACTCGACTTTAAACTGAATAAAGGAGTTTTTTTTTATTATACTTTTATCAGAAGTTCATACTTTCGGCATTATTCTTAGTGCCGAAAGAGCCACGTCGCTTTCCAATCCAATCCAAAATCCAATTAAATAAATGCGTAATTTACTACGCAAAAGTTGTAGTTCATTTGATTCACTTCTTCGCTCAATTCTTCTTACGATTCATTAGAACTTTTCTGGCTATTCATAAAGGAGTGCGGAGCATCATTTACCATGTTCCCTCTATTCACTCTCCTTTCAATATCACTTTCACATGTTCCATCTTTTGAAAATTTAGATCGCAAGTATAGAAATTCATTCACCTGTTCCCCATCTATCAAAATATTACCATTCATTATAGATTCATCTCTTTCAAAAAGGATAATTTTCGGTTTGTTTACATTCACTTTCATTCCTTTCCCTTTCAAAGCTTCATTCATAATATTTACTATCTCCTGTAGCTCGTTAGCGGATGACGCAAGTATTACTTGATCATCAGCGTAGAGTAAACATTTGATGAGTAATTCATTCATTCTTAACCCATACATACATTCTTTTAAATCTGTCAAACATTTATCCATGAAAAGGTTGAACAGCCATGGTGACGCAACACATCCCTGTCGAATACCTCTTTCGTCAGGAAACCACTCCGAGTACGCCCCGTTAATTCTGACACAAGTACTAGAACCCTCATAGAGAGACTTCAATGCTTGAATCAGATTACCTCTCACCCCATACGTAGATAACGTTGAACACAACTCATTCCTCGCCACTTGACCATAGGCCTTTTCTAAATCTATGAAAGCGCAGTAAACTTTTTGGTGTTTAGCCAAATATTTTTCAGTTATGCAGCGTAAAGAAAAGACCTGATCCGTACATCCCATTCCTCTTCTAAATCCCGCTTGCACGTCCCATATTTGTTCATCAATTTGATTCAATAGCTTACTTTATATCATATTATTTTAAACTCTATTATTTACATTTTTAGTAAACCAACAGAGACAGTGTAACCTAATAGTAACATTAAAAAAAATCACTTAGAAATTAGACATAGACACTTCTAGGAATGTTATTTCAATTCCAACCAAAAACTCTCTATTCGAATAAGTTATTTAGCATCTAGTTATTTCTTTTATATTATTTGTAATATACAAGTAATGATGAATGAAAAAGGACGACTTAGAATCTAGAGTTAAGAGGACTTTTTTGCGTCCTGATTGATAAGAACCTGTGACAAACTCAGTCGAGTACTTTTTTATGATACGTCGTTACAATTATTCAAGTTGGAGATTTTTTATTGTCAATACTTTAAATTATAATTTGAATTGATAATTAGCTTTAAAATAATAATCAAGCAGACCCACGTAACTTCGTTGGCTACACTTAAATGTAAGAGATAAAGTGTGATTCCATTTATTTGATGCCACTGTTATTTCGTTGTCAACAGAATTTACGTTTTATGAATAACTAGCGGCCCGTCCCGGCTTCCCACGGGTAGACATAAATAGATTCCTAATAAAACTAAGTAGCTCTGAAAAGAACTTTTTAAGTGAAGCATAAAAATGTTTTAAAAAACTCGAAATATTCAATGTCGCTTGCGTCCACTGCGTAAGGTAACCTTATCATAATGGTGCACCCCCTTCTCCCGCACTCCCCCTCCCCCGCATGTATTTTTATAATAATTTCATGATATCTTTTGAATGGAACATCCGATTTCAATAATTCAAAAGTAATCATCAGGTATTGAGACATTCTTGAATATTAAATTATTTGTTTGGATAAAAATTTATAAATGATATGGATGACACGGTCTGATTTTGATCGGCATTTCTATCAATTTGTTGTTTTTGTAGATATTGATGTATTCTATAATATTGTCGAACATTTTTTTGTCTTATCATTAATAATCTTCACAGCGTATGCGATGAAAGACATTTTATGGCTATTTTTTTTACACCTTCGGTTGGTTTAAATAGGAATTTCTAAAGATTTCTATAGTAATCTAGTACTAAATATATTAATCATTAAAATCGGTCCAGTACTTTTTGAGTTTATTCGTTACATACAAAAATACAAATCTTTCCTCTTTATAATATTAGTGTAGATAGTTAGAGTAATACCTAGTAAGTACCTCTTTCTCTTTTGCTATTATATTCTTCTCTGTTATTATTTGACAGCCATATCGTAACCATTTCTTTTTTAATTACGGCAGACAAACGAGCTGGTCAACTGATTATAATTAATTATATTCTAATGTTTGGAGATGTCAATTATTTTTGAAATTTATTAAATTTATTAAATCCTTAATTCTATTTATTCATCATGAAGTAAGTCTTCGACGTCACAGTAACATTAATGCATTAAATATTTTTGTTTTGAATTTAGATAAATTCAATGATTTTATGTAGTCAGGTAATTTATTATGGTGTCCGGTGTTGTATCAAAGATGTCGATATTCTTCTTAACGGAGAAACGGGTTTCAAAAATGTACAGACGGGGAAAAAACAAAATCTTTTTCATTTTAAAAAGGTGTACGCATGGCGCAATAATATTTGAGCCACATATGGTCCTTATTCACTTGTTTTGAGACGGAAATGCCTTAATAGACTCAACAGAGTTACCCCAGACAATGAGTGAGTTGCATGTTGAAGTTGCTTCGGGGAACAACGCTGAAGGAAATTTATTACACATTTTGCAAATACGTGGAGAAAAGGATCGTCCAAACGATCTAACTTGAATAGTTCCTCTTAACACTCCCCATAATAGACTCTATATAAGACACAGAGGGAACTGATGGTTCTTCTATGACCTAGAGATATCTAATCATGTTCTGATTATTTTATTTCTAAATTTTTGCGTTTGATTATGCGTATATTTAATGATGATTTAGAGTGAAAAAGGTTCAGAAATAATTTGTCGGGTTGAGCATACGCATTTTTAATAAAATACCTCATGCAGTTTTAGATTTGCCTCCGCATAGTTTTAAGAAATATGTCAAAAACATCCTTTTACAAAAGGCATATTATAATGTTAAAGATTGTTTAAGCGACTTCATTTTAGCTGCACACAGAAGTAAAATGTTACATTGTGGCATACAAAACTATCTTTAAAAGAGTAACCGTTCAGTTTCTTGCCGGTTTCTTCTCAGCGGATTCAACTTTCCGAACCGGTGGTAGATTTGTTACCAACGGACAGACTACTGAAGATTCAAAAGTGCTTTTTGAGCCTACTTGAACAAATAATATTTTGAATTTGTTTTTGATGAAGTTGTCTAAACTAGATGACATGGTTACAGATAATTTGCTTCTTAATAGATGCTACATTGTAGTACCGTCAGGAAAAATTAGTGAGGCAGCACATCTTTGACCTCCTCGTTGAGGTAATTCGTTCGGGTACCTAGCAGGGCAAATATAGGTAATTGAACTTTTTTATTTAAGCAGTCTTCGGTCGTGATTAGTAACCATCCTAACAGCAGAGAAGAGGCACCACCCAAAACGCTACGTAGAAATTATAAAAAAAATAAATTACTGAGTTAAATACATGGCTAAAGACTCTCTTCTTCGATAAAACCCGACTAAAACAGCCACTAGTTTACGCACAAGCACTTTCATAAACATAGACGCACACCTCCACACTTTTCTTGTGTATTTCCTTACCATTTGTCGTAGAAGTGCAAAGACTTCTGCCACAGTGGTTGTCACCATCCCATCGGTAAAGCAAGGCTCCAACCTTTTTTTTACGTTAACACATTGTAGACGATGAAGTAAACTATTTTTTTATTTACCATCATTTACGGTACCATCTTAGATTGCACCGTCACTTGACATTGCAGTCAAAGACATACTTAACACCAATAAAACTGGTCAAGGGAAAAGAATACTCGCAAAGTAATATCTACAAGGCAATATATAACTTTTAAATAATTTGCTGCTGTAAAGTCAATAATACGTGTTAATTGTATTCCCGGCGGGGACTTTACAGTATCTATTATAAATTAATTAATATTTACATTGCTAAGGACTTATTTTATAAACTGCTTTTAGAATATCTCGGATATATGCTCGTTGTGCAACAACTGCTAACAATACATGTTCAAGTACTTCGGTTTTTAAGTACAATATAACAAGTTGCTATTTGTTATATACTGATTACATTGTTGTCTATTATAAGTATGTGGAAATATGTGTTCTAATAGTACTTGGAAGTGAATATTTCTATGAAAATTATTTATTGATTGTGCGAAAATATACAATCAGACAGTAATTTGTTTATAGTATAAGTATTGTACAGGGCCTGTAGACATGCTCGTAATAAAGCATTCTTGCGAAGGGCGCAGAGACTAATAGCGGTTAGGACTATTCGTGGAGCATTCGTCGCATCCTGGACGGCAGCACCGCTCCTGGCGGGTGACCGTCCATGGGAGCTCCGGGCGGAAACCCTCGCCGCTACGTGTCAATGTAGACAAGACGCGAGGACTAGAAGAGGACCATCTAGTCCTAGCCGAAGGGACTCTGATAATAAAATGGAAGGAGGATCTCGAGACCCCTATAGCGGGCGTGGCGACGGTAGAACAGTTCCGCCCTCTGCTGGAACACTGGTTACGCAGGAGTCAAGGAACGCTATCGTATAGACTGGTGCAGGTGCTTACCGAACACGGCTGTTTCGGGAAGTATCATATTGCTTGCCGGGAATAATCGCCCATCTGCCACTAGTGCGGTGACTCCGTCGATACGGCGCAACATACTGCGGCAGAATGCTCGGAGTGGGCATCACAGCAGCATCTCTTGGTGTCGTTGATTGGCGGAGACCTCTCACTGACTAGCATTGCACCTGCAATGGTCGCTAGCGAAGCAGGGTGGAGAGCTGTGGCCTCCTATTCGAAAATATTATCGCGCTATCTATTTACAGCTTTTTCATTTCATCAACTTTCAAACCATAACGATTCTAAAGAAGTTTTCACTTCAAGAATCAATACTTTAACATTATAAACAGACACTTGAATCGTATTTTTTTATAGATATAGAATTGTTTAATCGGTGAACATATATATTCCTGGCACTCATATCCAATGTTCCAGGAAATGATATGATAAATATTTAATATAATGATTGGTGATAAAAATGTGAATAATATAAGTAAAAAATGAATTGAGTATTGCAAAATTTACTATTTTGACTTTATAAACACACTTGAGTTTCATATATTCGTACAAATTGTGATCATATAAATTCCTTGCACTTGCATCAATGTGTGCGGAACTTATAACTTATTCATTCATGTTAGATAGATAGATAGATAGATAATATTCTTTATTGAACACCACGCTAAAAATAGATGTACAATGACTCAGTATAAGGTACTTTTAGTGTGCAATTGGGCGGTCTTATCGCTCATTAGCGATCTCTTCCAGACAACCCTGGCGTTAGGGAACCCGTCAAAGAAAGGAGAGAGAAGGTAAGTGGTGTGTATAAATGAATAGGCATACAATTTCAAAAAATAATATGTAGATATATACAGAATATTGTGAATACATACAAATACTAATACATATACTCGTACATACAAATAAAGACAATAAATATATACGCATATACAAATTATTATATACATATATACAAATAAATAAATACATACATCTGTAATTCCATTTATTCATCCTTATGTTAATCTTGCAAGTCAATATCACTTCGGAAGTGACAAATAATGTTCCGTTACACACTTCTTAAAATTGGAGATACTCTGGCACTGCCGAATTTTCACAGGGAGCGCGTTCCATAAGTTGATTGAACTAATCGTGAATGATTTGTAGAAAAAATTTGTTTTGCAGTGTTTCGACTTAAGCGCAAGCTCCTCGACACGACGTGCGTTGAGAGTATCAATCCGACGGAATTCAAAATTGCTTTTAAGATAAGGTGCCGTTTTTGGGTTAAACAGTACACAGTAGAGAAGAGAGAGAATGTGCAAATTCCGGCGAAGTCTGATAGGTAACCACCTGAGCTTTGTACGAAATTCTGATATATGGTCATATTTGCGCAAGCCAAATATGAACCGAATGGCAGTGTTTTGAAGTCGCTCAAGTTTGTTTAACTGATCCTCAGTGAGATCGGGGAAGCTTGCGTCAGCATAGTCGAGAATACTGAGAAGGAGGGACTGTGCTAACATAATTTTGGTGGGAATAGGAAGGAAACCTTGCAATCGTCGCATAGATTTCATAGTTGTCATGTTATTACTCTTTACGTGAACTTTGTAACTGTACTAGTTTATTATGACTTACTTGGAACAAATATTTAGAAAAAAATAACAATAAAATCAAATTTTATTGGTGCAGTATCCAAATCAAATTGGCTCAGGAGGCTCAGGAGGACAAAACATTAGTTTGCCCGGAGTTAACAATTACACCACCTGTACGGAAAGTTTATTCTAATGACAATAAACTTAATAGTAAATATTACTCCTAACCAGTATAAACTAGAGTGTGGAGTCAGGCAAAGTAGACTGACTTCCCTGGATGTTCTCAATCTCTATGTAAATTATTTGATTGGGGAACCGAGGAATTGTGAGTCTGGATGTCATATAGAGACCACTTGCATGAATAATTAATAATGCAGATGATATAGTTCTTCTTAGGCCCTCGATTAAAGGACTGATAGGAATCTGTGAACATACTAATCACTAGACTAGTGGTTAGCATGCTCGACTACAGTTTTCTTTTAAGGTTTTCTTAATATTTGCCTGAAGTTGGGAAGTCGGCGGTGTGATCCACCCCCGTGCCTCGGAGAGCACGTTAAGCCGTCGGTCCTGCGCCTGATCCCTCGCCGATCGTGATTCCCGATCACATCGGAGTATGAGAGTGAAAGAATAGAGAGTGGATTTGTATACTATACCTGCCAATCCGCAGTGGGGCAGCGTGGTGGATCTATGCACTAAAAACTTTTTCTCCTAGGAGTGAGGCGTCCTGTGCCCAGCAGTAGGACGTTAATGGGCTGCTAATTACCTTACCTTTGAACGGTATGTATAACTGTAACGATGGTTTTCCGCTTAGGCAGAGGTCCAGAGATGATTCCAGCAGTTTACCTCGACGATTGTATATTGGAAAGGGTTGCGCAGTTGAAATACCTAGGGCACATATTGACTGAAAACCTTATGGATGATAATGACATTAAGAGAAAACGCCGTGCTCTGGTACTAAGATGCAACATGATCGAACATCGTTTAGGAAAATATACCGATAGTGTCAAAATAACATTATTTCGCGCGTATTACTCAAGTTTCTACACTTGTCAGCTTTGGACAAAATTTACTAGACGTGCAATTAATAACAACAGAGTGCAATATAATAATGAGTATTGTATTTTGTAGTACCATTCCACAATAACACAGGCAAATAAATTCAAAGAAGGATAACACTAGCTTGGAAAAAATACTGGGGAATGAAGAAAATAATGAAAAATCTTGTTACCTTGCCTAACATATGGCTGCCAAACATGGTCATTAAGGAAAGATGACGAAGAAATACTTGTCAACGGAAAATGGAATGAAGTATGCTGGGCATCAAACTGTCAAATCGAATCAACAACACAACCATAAGAAGCAAAACCAAAATAGTTGATATTGTAAGAAGAATAAGGCTTCTAAAATGACAATGGGCGGGACATGATTGCCGGAGTAAAAGTAAATAGACTAAGCGTCTGACCGAATGGCTGCCAAGAAACGATAGGAGAAGAGTAGGAAGGCCTTTCAAAAGGAGAGACATCTTTCATCAAAAAAGTGGCACCAACTGGATGCAAAGGGCTAGACAAAAAGAGACCTGGAAATGTTTAGGGGAGGCCTACGCCGCAGAGGCGACTATTTCTCGCAGATAGAATTAAGAAACAATAATTTAAAAAAAACAATGTATAATAATTGTAAGTAAAAAAGAAATGTTTAGAATAAGTTTAATTTTAAGTAAAAAAAGAAAGGCTAGTTTATTTCATTTGATTTATCGTATTCTGATGAGATTACATAGATCATGTAGTGCATCTACCATGTTCGCTGAAGCCCTTGTACCAGATTTTTATGCAATCATAAGATCGCGTATTGCAAGATTCTGGAACCAAATACGAACCTCCAACAACATTATTGTTAAGATGTTGAATGAAGATTTGGACTGGTCAATTTTTAAGTGTTGGCATTCCGTCCACCTACGATCTTGCATTCTACGTAAATGATGAAACGAATTTTAAAATGTATTATGTTATTACATATATATTCGTTGTAAAGTAAAATCTTTATATCGATTACATTACAAATATAAGTGTGTATCTAATAATTTCAAAGGAAGTAATTAAAAACTAAGTGAAATAAAACATTTTGTTAACAAAAATATTTCTATAGTCCGACCTAGCAGACTTTCCAATGCCAGGAGATCGGTATTTACGCGGGTGAAACTGCGGGGCATTGCTGGTATATAATAATGGTAAAAAATTAAATATATTATTGCCCATGTAATTGGCCTAAAAATGTCAAAATAATGTTTTAGTACTTTGGTAATCAAGAGGTAAGATGTGTAAAGTTCAGAAGGACTGAGAAAAGAAGATACCCAATACAGTTCATGTGTGGAAAGAAGCTCTGTGGAACGCTGTGTCGGGTTGCAATAGTCTGTGGAACGCTGGCGCCATCTGTCTATCGGCGTGGGACAGAGTCATTAGTGGCATTCCGATGGTTCTCGGTAGTTCTCGAGTGACTGTCCGACGGAGCGGCCGACTGTTGATACTGTCGCGTTCCTAGCTATTTTAATATACATTATAATCTGAGTTAAATAGTAAAGTGTTTGACTGCACCAACATTACCCATCAACGCCCACAGTATGGAAATGGAAATTATGGATGCCATTAATGACGATGTCGGCGGAGAACTCTACGCCCCTATGCTTTATGCTTTCCTTCTCTCTTAGTCTCCGACAAGTATATATAACTTATGTTAAGACTCGGTATATGTGTTTTTCGAAGTATATGCCCGAGCGTCGATTTCACGTAAGCGAACTGACTACTGGAGCGCCACGCGTCAGCTGCGGTTAAAGATAGCATTAAAAGCCCTCATCCCTTGACAAAAAGTACATTTCAAAGTAACAAAGATAACTTTTACAAAATATCAGTTACTGTTACTTCAAAATGCACCTTAATTCAGGATAAGGTTTGTTTTTCCTCAACAATATAGTAAACAAATCAAATCAAAATATGTTTATTCAAGTAGGCATATTACAGTACTTTTGAATCCTCAAATTAATTTTTTTCCACACTCTGATTGTAATATACGTCTGATGATGGTATGTATGATGTACATTCACTCTTTTTAACAGACTTCAAAAACGGAGGAGGTAATCAATTCGACTATATTTTTTTTATGTTAGTTACCTCATATTTCCGGACTGGGTGGATGATTTTTTTTTAAATGAAAGGTGGTACTCGTCATAGGGTCCCATTTCATTAAATCCGGTTCTGATGATGGCATCCATGAGAAAACCGATTAAGTGTTAAATTTGCATTAACCGATGCGCCAACCGATTTCGATGATTCTTTTTTTATTGGAAAGGATATACTTCAAGGATTGTTTTGTGATAGTTTGGTTAGGTTCTGATGATGGAATCCATGACAAAGTGACGGAACTCTTCAATTCTTAGGAGAATATCAACGATACTCGGCAGAATCTTCTATAAGCTATCTTTGAGTTGCCTACCGTAACTTCGGTATGGTCAATTGCTAGTCGCAGTTTAATATGAAGACCAATGGATAGGATCAAGGATCAACGGCTTACAGTAAGGATGCGGTTTATGGCAGAAAATATAAGTGTCTGTAATCAAATAGCAATGAGCTTACGTTTGTTGCATTGGCAACACGTTTTTAGGTGTATTAAACATATTAAGACAAATTTGTTAGTTTACTTCGGATTCACTAAAAATCAAATAAGAAATACCAATTTTAACAAAAAAAGAACCGCCTTCAAAACAATTTACAAATATACTAATATGCTCTAAGAAATAATTGAGTATTCTTTTATAGTGTTCTTCGTTTATTTATATTTGGAGTAGGCGTCAGCCAAGGTAGATGTTCCCCGCGTGTCCACTTGGCAGCTGCCACCTATATGTAGGTACTTCGGCTGACACCGACTCCAAATATAAGAATACGAAGAACAGTATAAAAGAATACGCAATTATTTCTTACTTTTTAGAGCATATTAATATATTTGTAAATTGTTTTGAAGGCGGTTCTTTTTTGTTTAAATTTATATTTATTATTAAAAGAGTCAATATTTTATGTACGTACAAAAAGTTTTCTAATATATATACGCAGTGAATTGTCATTATGTTAACTGCTTTGAATTTGATTCTTAGCGACTCTCTTGGACCCATCCCATTGGATTGTAAATCGCATTATTGGAACGAATTATTAAGTTTAGTAATCTTTTACGCGCGGTGAATATCGTTGGAGTCTATAGTGTGCGTTGCATCGTATAGTGTACGGACACTTTTTCCGCGCGCTTAATCTATTTATATTTATTATATGAATAAATAAATTATGTAATGGATAAATATATTAGGTGATAGAACATAATTTAAAAATACATATATAATAAGAATTTTGAATACATATGATAAAGAACAATATGACGTGGGCAGAAGTAGCCCACAGTACGAAACTAGAAACTACAAAGTTACGCTTAAGTAACATTTTTAGCCACAGCAGATTACTTATTTGAATTTTTACAACAAAATTTGTTAAATTAACAACATTTCCTATAACGATGTCGCCACAATTCCGCATTTAAAGTATAATGGATTTAGTTGCCTTTATAATAACGTAGCGCTTTTGTTCATGTTCATAGATATGCACAATAAAAAAAAACAAATGAAAACCTTGCTTTGATGTTTAAGGAAGTGAAATAATTCGATAAAACGTTTAAAGGAATGAATTGAAACGTAAATCTATACGAATGCCAAATTATATTGTAATGATTTACTCTTAAGGTGTTTGTTTGTTGAAATATCTAATATAGATGGCAATTTATCTATCGCCTAAAATAAATCTAATCACGCTTCGCTGTGACTCAATGTTAGAGTACCTTTACGCTCCGAATATCCAGTTTAAGTTCAAGACACATTAGTAAAAAAATAAATAATAGTTTAAAAAAAACACTCTTTTATAGTAAAACGAAATAAAAACAAGAATATAACTTTTAATGATAAGTTATAAACAGAATCATTGGATTCCGAGTGACAATCATTCTGTTGGCAACTGTCTATGAAGGAGAGTTATGGGAATAATTTGAAATGCACCCCACGCTTTTCACTCTGAATTAAATGATTCTGTTTATAACTTATTATTAAAATTTATTTCTAGTTTTTAGTTCGGTTTACTATAAAAGTGGATTTTTAAACTATAGTTTATTTTTTAGTACGATTTAGTATTTTTCCAAACATTTACTTACTTAGAGTTCCGGTCTTATTTGTATAATTAAACCACCTTCAAAAAGACTTTCGATAAAGTCTGCCGAGACGGCAAAACGCCAGCTAGCTCTGTCCCTTTCACTCCCTCATAGACGATATATCAAAAGAGAGAGAGAGAGAGAGAGAATATATACTTTATTGTACACCACAGAATATACAAAACAAAATAGTAATAATAGTTACCGAACAAAAATTGTTCCAGGGGTACAGGTAGGCGGCCTTATCGCTCACTAGCGATTTCTACCAGGCAACCTCTGAGCAAAAGAGTTAATACTAAAAACAAACAGGCGGGGAAGGTGGTGTCCAAAACAAACGTACATGTAATATACAAAAGAATATATTAATACTGACTGCCCTAACAGGTATAATGAGAATTTTTTTAAGAATTTTGTCATTGTCATTGGCACTTTATACGTATGCAAATTGTCCAATTAATTAGACTTCTGGGGATAGATAAAAATCGCGCTCAAAGATTTCGTTACATAGTTACACACATACAACCCAAGCTAATAAAAGCGTTTTAACAACTAAATTCCAGGCCTATACGAGTATCCGGTGGGGCCATAATAGCGGCACTCCGTCCTCACTTGGAGCAATGGCTGAGTAGACGACAAGGAGTGCTTTCCTACCGTTTGGTGCAGGTGCTCACCGGTCACGGCTGCAATGGAAAATACCTGCACCAAATCGTTGGCTGTGAGCCGTCGGCCACTTGCCACGAGTGTGGTGCTCCTGTGGACACAGCGCACCACACGGTGTCCGAATATCCTGCTTGGGGACCTCAGCGTCATCTTCTGACGTCGCAGATCGGTGCAGACCTCTCGCTGGCAAGTATTATAGGTGCAATGCTTGTCAACGAGCGGGCCTGGAATGCTGTTGCCACCTTCTGCGAAACTATAATTTCGCTAAAGGAGGCCCGGCAAAGACAGAGGGCGAATGCAGCTGAAGCACAGTACCCCGGACGGAGGGGAATAGGAAACAGGAGACGGAGGTTTAACCAACTGCTCCCTCTGTAGTGCACTTTTGAGCCGGCTTCATTCGGAGGGGCCAGAGTGGAATGCCACAACGAAACTCTGGTCCTTCCATTCTCAAATGACGAGGGCTCCGCTGGGTTTTAGTGGGTATTCTGGTACTACCGGCGAGTCCCACACTCCCGTCTGTTTCACAAGCGGGGTGCGTAAATGCATTTCCCAGTGACAAAAAAAAGGTCTATACGAGTATCCTGTAGCGGGCGCAGTCACCGTAGCTGTTTTCATCCCCACTTGGACGATTGCATTGATCTCAAGGGGACATGGCGTGTTAACATACAGGTTGGTACAGGTGCTTATTGGATATAGTTATTTTGGTAAGTACTTGCACCAGATTGTGGGATGTGAGGAGACGCCTGCGTGCCAAGAATGTGACGCGGCTGTTCATACGGCGTACCACACATTGGCAGAATGCCCAGCCTGGGGCCCCCAGCGCCACATCTTAATGTCGCTGGTTGGAACTGATCTCTCTATGCCCAGCATAGTGGGCGCTATGCTCGGTAGCATGACCGGCTACAGGGCAGTTGCATCCTTCTGTGAGGCCTTTGTTTTGCAGAAGGAGGCATTAGAGAGGCAAAGATAGAGAGCGGTCGATGCTCCTCCATCCCGCAGGAGAAGGGGAGATATAAGACGGCGCAAATATGAGCGTCGCTTCCCCTCTTTTGAACCCTTGAAACGGCCGCATTCGGGGCGCCAGAGATGAATGCGATAGCGAACATCTGGCGTCCACCATACGGATGGAGAGGGTTCCGCTGGGTTTTAATGGGTAATCTGGTTATAGTGAGTCCCACACTCCTAGATGGAGCTGTATACTCTATCCAGCGTGCGTTAAAGCATTTCCCGGCGACAAAAAAAGGCGTATACGAGTTTGATTTTTTATTCCATAAGTTTATTCTTTGTGCTTTGGCAAGTAGGACACAATATAGTATAAATAAAAAAGTACGAAAACTTAATGGAAAAATTTAATACCTCTCATCAGCACTCTTATTTGCAACTTAGACTGTGTTATCATTTGCCATCGGGTGACAGTTAAGAGCTAACCTGTCAGTAACAAGAGAGTCTTGAAACTATAAAAGTTTTATTTCATCCTTCAAGGTTAGGGCGTTTCTACCTGAGGCGGTATTATCAGTTACAATCAGGTGAGATTACAGTCAAACGCTAACCTTTCAGCAATAAGAGAGTCTTGAAACTATAAAAGTTTTATTTCATCCTTCAAGGTTAGGGCGTTTCTACCTGAGGCGGTATTATCAGTTACAATCAGGTGAGATTACAGTCAAACGCTAACCTTTCAGCAATAAGAGAGCCTTGAAACTATAAAAGTTTTATTTCCTCCTTCAAGGTTAGGGCGTTTCTAGCTTAGACGGTATTATCAGTTATCATCAGGTGAGATTACAGTCAAGCGCCAACCTGTCAGCAATATGAGAGTCTTGAAACTATAAAAGTTTTATTTCCTCTTACCAGGTTAGGGCGTTTCTACCTAAGACTGTATTATCAGTTACCATCAGGTGGGATTACAGTCAAGCGCCAACCTGTCAGCAATATGAGAGTCTTGAAACTATAAAAGTTTTATTTCCTCTTACCAGGTTAGGGCGTTTCTACCTAAGACTGTATTATCAGTTACCATCAGGTGGGATTACAGTCAAGCGCCAACCTGTCAGCAATATGAGAGTCTTGAAACTATAAAAGTTTTATTTCCTCTTACCAGGTTAGGGCGTTTCTACCTTAGACTGTATTATCAGTTACCATCAGGTGAGATTACAGTCAAGCGCTAACCTGCTATAAAAGCTTTATTTCCCACATACAGTATATTACAGGGCCTCTAGACAAGTTACTTTCGAAGATTGCTAACGCTTAAAAAATGTATGGGAATGACGTTTTATATCGAAACTTTTCGAAAAATGAAACGTCATTCCCATAAATTTTCTAAGTGTTAGCAATCTTCGAAAGTATCTTTTCTAGAGGCCCTGTAATATACTTTTTAAATTATTGTATTGTGTGCTCCACCCCCGTGCCTCGGAGAGCGCGTTAAGCCGTCGATCATGCGCCTCATCTCTCTCCGTTCGTGTCAGATTTTCCGTCACATCGGACTATGACAGTGAAGGATTAGAGAGTGCACTTGTGTATTATGCCTGCCAATCCGCAGTGGAGCAGCGTGGTGAGTCTATGCTTTAAAAACCCTCTCTCATGAGTCAGGAGGCCTGTGCCGAGCAGTGAATATGTAAATGGGCTGCTACTTACCTTACAGTTCATCTGGAATATTACACATCTATCATAAAGCAATTACAGTCTAAGTGAAATAAAACCTTTATGTTAACGAAAATAAATCTATAGTTCAACTTAGACTTTCCACTACCATGAGATCGTTATCTACGTGAGTGAAACCGCGGAGCATAGCTAGTTGTAAATGAAAAAAAAAAAAATCTATAGTGTGTATTAAACCTATCATATATTTGTACTATTTTGAAAGGTGCTATTCTGTTAGCATTCATTATGTCAACGTTTGTCATTGCATAAAATATGACGTATCACTTGACTCACCTGACGCAATGTGTCTGACGTGACTTGACCGACAACATCTATTGACAATGGTGTTATAGCTGAGTATAATCTGGTCATTCTTCAATCAGTTTTATTACTCATTTTACAAGTGAAACTTTTGTCCATCGCCTCAATTTTTTTACGTCCATCTATCGCATGTCGTGTTACCACTGGGCGAGAGTAAAATGAAAAGCCCTCGTCTGGGAAGGCATATTATAAAATTGTCTTGCCATACGTTTAAAAAAAATTGGCATCGTTTTCGATAAAAGTTTTCGATTTTTTTCCACCACTTGCAACAATTATCGTTATATTACAAGCAATTTATACAAAACCTTAATAAATTATATACATAAACCTTCCTCAAGAATCACTCTCTCTATGACTGCATGAATATCCGTTCTGTAGTTTTTGAGTTCATCGCAAATAGACATACAGACACAGCCTTGAACTTACTTTTGTATGTACAGTATGATATGTAAGAATATACATGCAGTTTAGCTTTCAATTAGACTTATAACAATCAGCTGTAGCGGTTTAAACTGTATTTAAGCTTACAGCGCCAATCTCCAAGCTTTTACAAAACTAGTGCTAACTGTATATATCATCAGAACGTCTTCGTTTTTGTATAAAATCTTGTTTTAAAACTCAAAACGTGAGGGTAAGTGATGATAAAGCCTGTGGTGATAATACGCTAACCACGAAACTAGTCTTATAGTTCTCAAACAATAAACTTGAAATAATTAATATCCTTACTTTACACTAGGTATTTAGTGAATTTATATCAAAATAAAAGCTTTAAAAAGCAAAAAATAATTGCATATTCTTTTTTACTTTTTAAAGATACCCTAAGTAAAGTGAAATGAAAAATATTGGACTACATAAAAGTCTATCATATTATAACGATAATATAATGTAGTACATACATACATACATACATACATACATAACATCACGCCTCATTCCCATAGGGGTAGGCAGAGACAACATCCTTCCACTTGCCACGATCCTTGCATATCTCCTTCGCTTCTTTCATTCTCATTAAACCTTTCATACAAGTTCGTCGGTTTAGAGTACTCTTGACCTGGCCGTTATTTAAAATGTCCTGGATTTGGTCCAGGAACGTTCGCCTTGGTCTTCCCCTTCCAACTTTCGCATTCACTCTTGACTCATAAATCCTTTTTGTCAGTCTCCTTTCATTCATTCTCTCTACATGCCCAAACCATCTAAGCATACCTTTCTCAATTTTAGTCACTACGTCTTCTTTTATACCACAACGTTCTCTTATCACACTATTTCTTATAATGTAGTTACATTTAATATTATATTTGAAGTCGGCGTCAGCCAAGGTAGGTGTGTCCCGCGTGTCCACTTGGCAGCTCTCACCTATTACTATACATATCAGTAGTTACAACCTGTAGTTCTACATATGGATACCTTCGGATAGCCTATATAAGATTCGACCAAGTATCGTTAATTTGGTCCTAAGAATTGAAGAGTTCCGTTACTATGTCATGGATCCCATTATGAAAACCTAACAAAACTATCGTCAAACAACCATTGATGTCCTTTCTAGTAAAAAACGAATCATCGAAATCGGTAGGCGTGATGTTGTGTTATTCATCCATTTGTCGCGCGTATACTCATTGCAAATTTAAGTCATATGCGTTTTTCTCACGGATGCCATCATCAGAAATGGACAAAAACGGATCCTTACGGGAAGCACTACCTTTCATACTAAAAAAGAATCATCAAGATCGTTTCATCCAGTCGAAAGCTATGATGTAAGAAACATTTTAAAAAATACAGACTAATTGATAATCTCCTCCTTTTTTTGAAGTCGGTTAAAAAGACAATATGTTTTGTCATGACTCTAGCTTCACTAAACTACGCAATTTTATACGAAGTTTAATAAGTCATAAAACTAAGGTACCATTAGAAGAAAGGTACTATTTGACAGCCTCGCTGGCGCAGTGCTCCGAGTACTCACTTCGTTAGCAGACGTTCGATCCCCGGTAGGGTGAATTTACAAAATTGTATTTCGCCTGCGGCTAGTTACTACCCTACTGGCATAGAAGTGCTACCATTGCAAAGAGATTTGTGTTCCGGTACAATGCTGCATGGAAACCATAAGGGGTATATCCTTACCAGATTATCGCACTTCCATTTTAGACTGTATTATCACTTACCATCAGGTAAGATCACAGTCAAGTGCTAGGTAAGTAGCAGATCATTAACGTCCTACTGTTGGGTGCAGACTTCCTCACTCCTAGGAGAGAGGGTTTTTTTAGAGCATAGACCCACCGCGCTGCTCCACTGCGGATTAGCAGGCATAGTACACAAGTGCACTCTCTATTCCTTCATTCTCATACTCAGATGTGACGGGAATCCGACACGATCCCAAGTCTGTAGTCGAACAAGCTAACCACTAGACCAATGAGGCAGTCAAACGCTAACCTGTCAGCAATAAAAAAAATAAAGATTTGGTATTGAGTGCCTCAAGCACATTCGCTGAAGCAGGGGTTCCGCAATTCTTCGAGGTCATAAGAATAACGACTTTCTGGATTCACCTTCAAAACTCCAAAATGATATTTTGTTGGGTATCTTGAATGATGTTCCAATTTCCATACACAAAACCTGGATTTCAATTCACTTAAATAGTACCAGAAAGTGGACACCGAAGTGATTAATTTTACTTTTAGATAATATTAATTTTATTTTAGTTATGTACAGATTTGGGTGGAAAGTACACAGTTCACGGTCTTTTATTATTATTTTGTTTTTAAGGGGCTTTTGTATTATTAATAATACACGCCAGCCCCATCGTAAACTTATAAACTAACACACAACAATTTAACAATAAAAAGAAATATAATAACAAACAAAAAAAACTAGCATTCTTTGAGAGAATCATTAACAAATTTATGTAACTTAAAAGCCAAATAACTCAAAGGTTCACTAAAGATTGAATTAAAAACACCAATATTTCTAAAATTTAAATTTAGTTCATGCGTTATTGTTTCTCTCATTTCAGGGTCTTATATTAAAAGAAATAACTTTTTCATTTCAACACCGATACATAAAGTAACAGTTACCTTTTTTTACGCTAAAATGTAATTATTCAACCCGGAAGCTTTTGCCTAAAATGGAAATATTTCTGGTAATGCTTAAAAGTAGGAAATCGATAACTTATTGTATATTTAACTTCTAGAAGTTCCACAGATTATTTACACCTTGACATTTCGTTTTAAAGGAAAGTCGGTCCGTTATATAATTGACTTTGAACTAAAATGTTTTTGAAACTGTTACTCATTTAAACAATAATATTATATATAAAGAAAAACAAAACTATAGTTAGGCCCCAATATTTTAAGAGGGAATCAAAAGCAATTTCATGTGGTATCTTTAGTGATCACGATCCTATATTATAGACAAGTATACAATAAAAAAAGTCTATTCCTACTCAACTTAGGAAGACCTTCATAAAATCAATAAATAATAAGAGTTTTCAATAGATGATGTTCCACAATTTTTCGCAAGTTGGTATAAAAGTATAAACGCCATCGGAGCTTTTAAAGTTTAGGTTAGTTTTATATACCTTTTTTTGTCGCTGGAAAACGACACTGAAGCAAAAATACAACCATACATAAGCCTAAAAATCCACACTTTTGGAGATTAGAACGGGATTTCTTAGCCTTTTCTGGCGCTGGGAAACGACACCGCAGCATAAATACTAACCGAATATAACCTTAAAAATCTACACTTTTCAAGGTCAGGATAGGTTAGATTTTATAACCTTTTTTGTCGCCGGGAAACGGCACCGCAGAAAAAAAGTAACCTTACCTAATCTAACTTTAAACCTTGTCATTTTTAAAGTAAGATAAGGTTTTTCAGCCTTTTTTGCCGCTGGGAAACGACACCGCAGCATAAATACTAACAGAATGTAACCTTATAAATCTATACTTTTCATGGTTAGGATGGACTACATTTTTTAGCCTTTTCTGTTCCTTGGAAATGACAATGAAGAAATAAATGTAACCTTACCTAATCTAATCTTAAACATTGACATTTTTGAGGTTAGATTAGGTTAGTTTTTTTCAACCTTTTTTGTTGCTGGGAAATGACACCGCAGAAAAAAAGTAACCTTACCTAATCGAACTTTAAACATTGTCATTTTTAAAGTTAGATTAGGCTTTTCAGCCTTTTTTGTCGCTCGAAAACAACACCGCAGCAAAAATACTAACCGAATATAACCTTAAAAATCTACAGTTTTCAAGGTCAGGATGGGTTTAATTTTTTAGCCTTTTCTGTCGCTGGAAAAAGACACCGCAGCAAAAAAATGACTTTACCTAATCTAATCATAAACATTGTCATATTCAAAGTTAGATTAGGTTAGTTTTTCCAACCATTTTTGTCGCTGGGAAATGACACCGTAGCAAAAATATTAACCGTACATAACCCTAAAAGTCTACGCTTTTGAAGATTAGATATTTTAGCCTTTTCTGTCGCTGGAAAAACGCCACGGCAGAAAAAAAGAACTGACCTAACCTAAAAATCGCCATGTCTAGTTACTTACGATGACGTTATTACGTAAGTACCCGCAATTTTTTTTAATTAATCCTACGAAGAATTAATCAGAACTTAGAATGTCTTTGACTATATATAAATAGTCAGTTTGCCAATCTGGTATATAATCTGGTATATAATCTATATATTGTGAGGTTTTACTAAAATCGGTTGAATAGTACTTCCGTTAAAGCGTAACAAACATCTACCTCTTGTAGAATATATAGTAAAGTAAGACTTGATTTCTTAACAATCTTTATCTAAGATTCTCGTGTTATTTTTTATGAAACGAGTTATCCTACTTATAAAAATATAAATATTAAATCATAATATCGGATACAGCAATTTTGCAATTGTCAAGTGAGACCTTAAACAATCATTTAAAAGTTCCGTATAATTACAGATTCTTGATTAACCCAGACGAGGTTTAATAATTACCTGTTCTATTAATTTTGATAATGTATCTTTATATAACTTAATTGTGATATAGTAATCATTTTTTTATTGGATGTTTATTGTGTGTTAACTATATATTCTCCATGGTGTCATCTGCGAAGTGCCTGATACCTGAATATGGAGAAATTTGTTATTTAACTGATCTAATTGTCTATCTAAAACGCTCTTCTTGAATATATGGACATACAACAAATTGCATTGAAATCGATCCAGCTTTTTAGCTTTAGTCTAGATCAAGTAAGCTTCTAATATCCCAAAATAATTGATCGTTCTCAAAATCCACTAATGAACTACGTTGTATATTGTTAGTGATCATGCAAGATTATTTTGAGATTATTTCAGAGACTATCTAAGATTATGAAAGATTTTTTTCCAAAAAACTTTTAAAAAGAATTGTCCTTTAGCTAAATTACAACTCATAAAATCTAAGAGGCGTTTTGGTCAATATCGGAAGGTAGTTATTATTTAAAGATTAAATATGTCTGTGACATATCAAACGTTAGAGTTTGAATTAACAAGGTTAATGATTTGATACAAATAATTGTTAGTTTAATTTACCTAAAACTTACTTAAAGTACATTTTAAAATAACAAAAACATCTTCTACTTTTATATATTATATTATAGTTACTGTTATTGCTATTATAATTATTTCGTTATTGCAAAATGTACTCTAAAGTCAATTAGTTAAGGTTCGATTTTATTTGAATACGTTTGAATGTAGGCCTAACACATCGCGTTGCTGTGTTACATCAATGCTGCCAACACAGAAATGATTATAATAATGTATTAATGTTGCCGACGTGGTCTATACATTTGACGGCGTCTCTGGCGTAACAGTGTGATTACTGCCTACATAAGCAATTGTATGACACGTAATATAAATTTTAAAAAGCAGATGTAGTAGATGCGATTCCCGACAAGGCATATTTAAAAAAATGCATTTCCTATTTTGTTTGAGCTTTTACTGATAGGAGACTTTGGTCATGGCGTACCTACGTAGCGTTTCCAGTTTAGACTGTATCGTCACTTACCGTTAGATGAGACCACAGTCGAGCACTAGCCTGAGCCTATATAAAACAAAAGTATTTTTACCAATAAAATTTAAACCTACATTGTATAAAAAAAAAATTTCAAAATCAAAATCAAAACATTCTTTATTCAAGTGGGCTCAAAAACATGTCACGGAAAGTTGATTCCGCTCAGAAGAAACCGGCAAAAAAACTCAACGGTTACTCCTTTAAACATAGTTTTTGTACGTTACAACGTGTTTAGCTTTCATGTGCAACTACAATCTACCAGACATCTTCGTCGCTTAAATCCTCAATATTATAATATGCTTTTTGTAATGGGATATTTTTAACATATTTCTTAAAAATATATGGAGGCAAATTCGGAAGTGATTCGGATATTTTATTAAAAATGCATATGTTCATCCCGACAAGTGATTTCCGATTATTCTAGTCTAAAATATGGCATTACAAGCTAGTTTTTATTTCTTGTATTAATATTGTATGTATTGCTCAATTTGCTGCATAAATGAATATTATCACGGATATATAAAATGTTATTCAATATATATTGCGACGGTACTATGAGAATTGATATTTGTTTGAATTTTTCTCTTAAGGAAACCCGTGATCCTTAGACATAATGCTATGAAAATAAAAATTTTAACAAAAAAAGAACCGCCTTCAAAACAAACTTACAAATACAATAATATGACACCGACTCCAAACATAACAATACGAAGAACACTATAAAAAAATACGCAATTATTTCATACTTTTTAGAGCTTATTAATGTATTTGTAAGTTTGTTTTGAAGGCGGTTCTTTTTTTGTTAAAATTGTTATTTATTTTTTGATTTTTAGTAAATCTGAAGTAAACGTGTTGCAATGCAACAACAAACGCAAGCTCATTGCTGTTTGATTACAGACACTTATATTTTCATCCATAAACCGTACCCTTACTGTAAGCCTTTGAGGAGATCCATTGTTCTTCATATTAAAGTACGACTAGCACTTGACCATACCGAAGTTACGGTAGGCAACTCAAATATCTGGCTAGCTTACAGAAGATTCTGCCGTTTGCTCTTAAGAATTGAAGAGTTCCGTCACTTTGTCATGGAATCCATCATCAGAACCTTACCAAACTGTCACAAAACAACCCTTGAAGTATATCCTTTCTAATAAAAAAAGAATCATCGAAATCGGTTGGCGTGATTTTGAGTTATTCGTCCACTTGTCGTGCACATGCTTACGCAAATTTAAGACTTATCCGGTTTTTTCATGGATGCCATCATCAGCACTGGTTTAAAAAAAATGGGACCNTTAAACCGCACCCTTGCTGTAAGCCTTTGAGGAGATCCATTGATCTTCATATTAAAGTACAACGAGCACTTGACCATACCGAAGTTACGGCAGGCAACTCAAATATCTGGCTAGCCTATAGAAGATTCTGCCGTTTGCTCCTAAGAATTGAAGAGTTCCGTCACTTTGTCATGGAATCCATCATCAGAACCTTACCAAACTATCACAAAACAGCCCTTGAAGTATATCCTTTCTAATAAAAAAAGAATCATCGAAATCGGTTGGCGTGATTTTGAGTTATTCGTCCACTTGTCGTGCACATGCTTACGCAAATTTAAGACTTATCCGGTTTTTTCATGGATGCCATCATCAGCACTGGTTTAAAAAAAATGGGACCGTATGACGAGCACCACCTTTTATTTTAAAAAAATCATCAAGATCGGTCCACCCAGTCGGGAGATATGAGGTAACAAACATTCAAAAAAGCATGACTCATCGTGACTGTCTTCCTTAGTCTTGAGTGCAAGCTAAAGCGTGGAACAAGCGATAGAGAGGCGCAATCGGTCTTATTTAATTGTTTTATTACATAGAATTATTATCCGTAAACAGACTTTACAACTATCACGTAGAGAATTAAGATTCTCGGGGCATTACTCAGGTTTAGCCTTGAGAGACAATCGAGTTTTTCTAAGTAAATTGTGGCTGAGTCAAGACCTAACCGACATTAATACATAAACGAAAAGTTCCCCTACCATGCCATAAGAACTTTGTTTCAAAATATTATTTTGCTTTGGATCTCTAGTGTCACGTAACCAGTGGTGTTGCAATCGCATGCGATGCACTGACGACAGTCGATTTGCCGTTGAGGGAGAAATCGACCGCATACACTTTCCCCTCACTACGCGTTCGTCTTATGAATTAAATAAAATAAAATCATTAAAAAACCGCGACAGGTGGAAATGTAGATTAAAAAACTAACGCACAATGTGGCTACCGTGACATAAATATATAATGTATGACAAATAACAAAAAAACAATGTTATGGTCAGTGAATCGTGTTAAATAAAAAGTGTAAGTAGCTAATAGTGTAAGCATGTATAAGTTTATATTTAGAGGTCAATTAATCATCGATATGACTATTTAAATAGGTGATGACTTATCTATATATATATAGCATGGTTATTAATAAAATCCTTATACAGAAGGCCTACAATAAGTATAGATGACAAACGGATCTGAAAGCTGATGGTGGCATATTATAGGGTAAACATTTTAATAATAATTGCAATGATTTTTTAACCGACTTCAAAAGAAGGAGGAGGTTATCAATTCGTCTTTATTGTTTTTAAGTTTGTTGCCTCATATCTCCCGACTGGGTGGACCGATCTTGATGATTTTTTTTTTAAATAACAGGTGGTACTCGTCAAGGGATCCCATTTTTTTTAAACCAGTTCTGATGATGGCATCCATGACATAACCGGATAAGTCTTAAATTTGGACGAATGGAGGAATAACTCAAGATCACGCCAACCGATTTCGATGATTCTTTTTTTATTAGAAAGGATATATTTCAAGGGTTGTTTTGTGATAGTTTGGTAAGGTTCTGATGATAGAATCCATGACAAAGTGACGGAACTCTTTAATTCTTAGGAGCAAATCAACGATACTCTGCAGAATCTTCTATAAGCTATCCAGATATTTGAGTTGCCTACCGTAACTTCGGTATGGTCAAGTGCTAGTCGTAGTTAAATATGAAGATCAATGAAACTCTTTAACGGCTTACAGTAAGAATGTGATTTTGGGCAAAATCTATAACTGTCTGTAATCAAATGCCAATGACCTTACGTTTGTTGCTGCATTGCAACATATGAAAGGTGAATTATGTGTGAAGTGGTGGTATAAGATTGCGGGTTCGATCCCGGGTGTGACGATATTCATGTAAAATTAACTTTGTAAAGTTGTTTCATTTAAACGGTGTTCTCTCATGAGAAACGCGTTTTAGGTATAAATATATTAGGACAAATTTGTTAGTTTACTTCAGATTCACTAAAACTCAAAAAATAAATATAAATTTTAATAAAAAAACAACCGCCTTCAAATTAACTTACAAATACATTAATATGCTCCAAAAAGTAAGAAATAATTGCGCATTCTTTTATAGTGTTCTTCGTATTCTTATATTTGGAGTCGGTGTCGGTGTTGTGTTCAAATATTGAGAAAACCTTAACAGAAAACTCAATATTGGTTTTTTAACTTGCCCGACCGGGACTCAAACCCGCGACGCCATGTCTATAGTCGAAGACTAGATCAACAAGGCAGATAATTAACCAAATGCGTAAAAATAGCGATACGTCTTTATATGTAAATGTATAAAATCTTATTAAACGTGTATATCTGATAAAGTATTACTAAATGATTGGATCGTTTTTGATGAAGTTTTCACGCCTTATTAGCTGTACTGTGAAATGTAGATTGACAATTCCATTCAATAAATAAAGTGTTGAGTATATTCCCACGGCATCGGTAATTATTTGCATCCAGATACCAATACCAACAGATAATATAAACGTCGTTAAATACCTACACTAATATGATAAAGAAGAAAGATTTGTATTTTTGTATGTAACGAATAAACTCAAAAAGTACTGGACCGATTTTAATCATTCTTTTTTCATTAGAAAGCTACATTATCACTGAGTAACATAGGGTATATTTAGTACTAGATTAATATAGAAATCTTTAGAAATGCCCATTAAAACCAACCGAAGGCGTAAAAAAATTAGCCATAAAATGTCTTTCATCGTATACGCTGTGAAGAGTATTAATGATAGGACAAAAAAATGTTCGACAATATTATAGAATATATCAATATCTACAAAAAACTTCGCGAGACCATATGTCTATCTATTGTAGTCACTATAACTACTTTTTTACATTTAACAAATTGTTAGAAATGCCGATCAAAATGCCGATCAGACCGTGTTATCAATACCATTAATATTTTTTTATCCAAATAAATAATTTAATATTCAAGACTGTTTCAATACCTAATGATTACTTTTTAAATTATTGAAATCGGAAATTATATTCAAAACATATCATGAAATTAAAATAAAAATACACGCCAAGAGAGGGGCAGTGCGGGAGAAGGGGGTGCACCATTCTGAACTAGGTAGCCGGTCGGCTCCTTACGCAGTGGACGCAAGCGACATTGAATATTTCGAGTTTTTTTAACAAATTTTTATGCTTCACTTAAAAAGTTCTTTTCAGAGCTACTTAATTTTAGTGTTAGGAATCACACTTTTTCACAATATTTGTAAATTCATGGTCGTTTTAATTATTATGCTTATAAGTTAAATATCTGTACCTATTTATGTCTACCCGTGCGAAGCCGGGACGGGCCGCTATATAAATCCAATGATAACTTATATTTTAGCATTTCAATAGATAATATATCGCTCTCTGATATACAAGCAGCAGTAAAAAGATTAAAATCACGATCTGCCGCTGGACCTGATGCAATACCACCTTTTATTTTAAAAGATTGTGTAGCGATTCTGGAAGAACCTTTATTATATTTATTTAGAAAGTCACTTCAGCAATGCGTTTATCCCCTAAAATGGAAAATTTCAAGAGTAACCCCAATACCGAAAGAAGGAATTACATCAACGATTTCCCAGCACAGACCAGTGGCAATACTATCATGCTTTGGAAAAGTATTTGAATCAGTGTTGAATAATAAAATAACTAGTCAAATAAATAGACATTTAAATGATTCCCAACATGGGTTTCGATCAGCCAGGTCAACGGACACAAATCTTATTAACCTAGTAGATACAGTAGCTTATGAAATAGATAATGGACGACAAGTAGATGCACTTTATTTTGATTTTAAAAAAGCGTTTGACTTAGTAGACAATGACATACTCCTTAGAAAATTTGCAGAGATGGGATTTGACTTCAAATTATTATGTTTTTTTGCAAGCTACTTAAGAGATCGCTCTCAGTATGTTAAGATCGGTAAATACGAGTCGAATACGTATTTCACCAGGTCCGGTGTTAGTCAGGGAAGTACACTCGGTCCTACACAATTTTTAGTTATGATAAATGATTTACCAAAAGTTATAAAAACATCTAAATGTCTATTATTTGCAGATGATTTTAAAATATATAATAGGGTTGACAGTTTTAAGGATGCTAAGACCATACAAATAGATGTTGATGCTGTAACCGAGTGGGCAGATCTAAATAAATTAGCATTAAATAATGAGAAATGTAAAGTAATAACATTTACAAGATCCAAAACACCTATAATAAATAATTACATAATAAATGGGAAACAACTAAACCGGGTAAATGAAATTAGGGACTTAGGATTAATATTAGACCAAAGACTAGATTTCAAAAATCAGTACAATAGTATATGTAAATCTGCGCATAAAAGTTTAGGCTTTATAATTAGGTTATCATCACAATTTTCAGATGTCAGGGTAGCGATGTTACTTTATAAGTGTTTTGTCCGGAGCAAACTAGAATATGGGTCCATCGTTTGGGACCCATATGAAACAAAATAC
This sequence comes from Elymnias hypermnestra, assembly GCA_015832385.1. Lineage (NCBI taxonomy): Eukaryota > Metazoa > Arthropoda > Insecta > Lepidoptera > Nymphalidae > Elymnias > Elymnias hypermnestra. Next base: position 498,611 of record JACTOM010000038.1, read on the forward strand.
ATAACATTAATGGAAAAAATACAAAAAAAATTCGGACGCTATCTTTATAAAAGACTATATGGATATTACCCATATTTATATCCATCTTTCTTTATTGGCGCTATGGTCGGCTTAGAGTCTTTAGAGTTCCGGCGTAAGCTATTATCTATCGTGCACTACTATAAGCTATTAAATGGCGAAGTGGACAATCCGCAGGCCCTCGCGCGGGTAGGCCTCGTGGTACCGAGACGATACATGTGCGGCGCGAACGCGGCCGATGGCCCGCGACGGC
>JACTOM010000038.1:501069-561941 GCA_015832385.1 Elymnias hypermnestra
ATGTCGGAGAATAAGAGAGAACGGAGAAACATAAAACACAGGGGCGTAGGGTTCTCCGCCGACATCGTTATTAATTAGATCCATTATTTAATTTCTTATTCTGTGGGCGTTCATGGGTATTGTTGGTGCAATCAAACACTGTATTAATTAACTCGGTTTATAATGTTCAATCACTTAATGTTCCCGATATCAATTTACACAAACTCATTAACACTAATAGCTAGGAACGCGACAGTTTCAATAGTCGACCATTCCAGCCGACTGCCACTCGAGCACTGCCGAGGGACGGGCCGGACTGCCACTTATTGACTCTGCCCCCACGCCGATACAAAGATGGCGCCAGCGTTCCACAGACTATTACACACGGACCAGCGAACCACAGACTCTTGCACTCCGACATATATATATATATATATATATATATAGCCTTTGTCCTTATGTCTGTCGCTTTTTTTGCACATTTCTCAAAACCGTATTTGTTGTTCTCTAAGCGTTTTTTTAAATTTATTTTAAAGAACAGTACAGTGGTATCTTAAATACATAGGAACGATGATCCTACAGTAGTATAAACTGTATTGCAGTGATAAACGTACACAAATAATTATGGCATATATGTTTATGTATTGGACAGTGTATGGTAATGTGTAAATAAGTTTGTGTGTTTGCGCGCGCGTGTGGGTGTGTGACAGCACGGACATATGTTTTGCGTGTATGCGTGGCTGTATAAGGGTGTTTATGTGGCTGAATGAGTAAATGAATGAGCGAGTGCATGTTTATTTGGGTCGGTATCATCGGGATTTATGAATTATTTAGTTTTTTTTTCTAATGAGAGTGTTAAAAAACTCCGTATATTCTTTCATTATTTATTAAGGATTTTATTGTGGTTATAAAGTACACAACTGATTTGCGTGTAGTGACGCCTTGCAACTACACATCGAAGGACTTTTGTAGTGGATACTGACTGTGGTCTACGTTTGTGGTAAGAAGTATCGGAAATAAATGAAAGTTGGGAATGTTTTAGTAAAGTAGTACGTAGGATAAACAATTGTTGGAATGTCAGTAACGAGAAAAGTATAATTCAAAGGTTGGAAATATCATTACCACACATAACTTTAAGTACAGCCCTTTGAGCTCGTTCAATCTTTGTAAAAGATGTTTTAGCCCACATACCCAAGCCGAAATACAGTATGATAGCACCGATTGTGGCAGAGCAAAATAGACATTACGTAAACATTCGTAACATTAAATTATTATATTTTATTAAGCCTTGAATATAAAGACGATATCGAAACCTATTTTAAGTATAAAGGAATATTATTCCTATTCATTTTTGACCTAGCGAAACTCCTTAACTCTGTATAACTGCATTTTCCTTTTGGCGGAGAATCTGAAACTAACTGCTAATGCTACTAACGGAAACTTGGAAGAATCCTGGTTTTTCTTGAGAGGACAATCAGAGGCATTTTATTTTAACACCACAAGGGCTTACAGAAGGGATATACCAAAATTTCGTTTTTCTGGTCCCTAACATCTTCCGTTAGATAGAGGACTATCTATTACTCTTCGCTAAAGAGATGTTAGGTTCACAAAAGGCCCTTCAGACCATCTCACTTGCAAATATAGCCCAATTAAATTTAACTTAGTAGATCCAAATCAATCAGATATTTAAGCTGAAAAGTGAACTCACTTTAATTTCACTTGAAAATAAAACTATTTCGTACCCTAATGCTAAAAGTTTTCTCTCAAGGAAACTCTTAACACCAGAGTTTTGGGTTTACTGCTAAATATATCACGCATGCTTCTAAATTTGCATTATTTGTTTTGTATTAGTCTCCAAATCTCAGCATCCACTCAGAACTTTGTCACACGAATTTAGCAGATATTATCGTGCTGAATGAGTTGTTTTAATATATTAATTGCTCATTTAGCAGAGGCTAAAAAATCGACAACTTGATACGTTTACTTTTTTGTAATAAAGTATACAATTAACCGTTTAATTGACATGTTTCTCGTATTATACAGAATACTGACCCAAAACTAACTAAAGGTGTAAATTCTATTGTCAAATAGCCGTAACTAAACCCATGTCTAAAATTTCTTATTATTGCGACCGAAAAATGCAAATAAGACGAAATGACAGATCGTTGAATACTTTAAACTCAATCTGAAATGAACGAATTTTCGTTTAGGAAACTCGATTATTAAATGTTAAAATTAAGACTTATTTAATAATCGGATACAATAAGTACCCAATTCCACGATAAAAGACTAATATAAATAAAATTTAAACTCTATTTCTACGTCATATAGCACAAAGTTCTTTAACTCGTTACGTAGGGAGATACATTTACACCTTTTTCGTTGAGTTTCAATACCGCTGTACAATTGTTAACAAAATTAATTTAATTATGGTAAAAGGTAGCTTAGTAGTAGCGTATCAAGGTCCCACTGATGGAGGAGAGGGCTTTTAGAGCATATATCCACCACGCCGCTTCCCTGCGTCTCGTCGTCGTCGCTTCAACCAATGGACGTCCACTGCTGGACATGGGTCTCGCGTAATGATGTCCACAAGGCCCGATCTTGCGCCATCTGGTTCCAGTGGCTACTGGCGTGACCCTCTTTATGTCCTCGGTCCACCTTCTGAGGGATCGCCATTCCAGCACCTTCGGACCCTAACGTCCATCGGTCCGTCGGAATATGTGCGCCGCCCATTGCCACTTCAGGTTCGTGATTCGTAGGACTATATCGGCGACTTTGGTTCTACTACGGATCTCTTCATTTCTGATTAGAGAAACCCCAAAGCCCTCTCCATCGCACGCTAAGTGACTCAGAGCTGCCGCATGAGGCTCATAGTCAGAGACCAGGTCTCAGAACCGTTGGCCATCACTGGCAACAGGCACTGTTCGAAAACTTGGGTCATCAGGAACTTAGGGGTATCGGAAGAAAATACCTGGCGTAGTTTCCCGAACGCTGTCCCTGCGAAAAAATATATGTCGGAGAATAAGAGAGAAAGGAGCATAAAACATAGGGGCGTAGGGTTCTCCGCCGACATCGTCATCAGTGGCATCCATAATTCCATATTGTGGGCGTTGACGGGTAATGTTGGGGCAATCAAACACTTTATTAATTAACTCAGGTTGGTTAATTTCAAGTTCAAAGTTCAACAATTGGTTCAATCACTTAATGTTTCCGATATCAATTTAATCATTAATAATAATAGCTAGGAACGCGACAGTTTCAACAGTCACCTAATGTTGAGTGATCACCTCCGCCCAAGGACACCTGCAGCACCATAGGGGCCGCCGATACGTTGCCGACCTAAGAGATAGGAATTTATCCACCTCTTAAAAGTATCTAGGATACAGCCTTGCTGGAACACCGTTGGCGGGAGTTCGTTCCACATCTTGCACGTACGCGGGAAAATGGATCGACGAAATCGAACCGTGCCTGAAGACCACGCATTCAGGTTGTGCGGATGAAATTTATTGTTTCGTCGAGTTGTCCGGTCACAGAAGCGAGACGGTGGCACCAAGTTAAATAGCTCCTCAGAACATTCCCCGTGATAGATACGATAGACCACTCACAGAGAACCAACGTTTCTACGGTGTTCTAACGTTTCCAGCTGACTTGTTAACTGGCAGTTGTCAATAATTCGAATGGTTCGTCTCTATCGTCACTTATTGACTCTACCCCACGCCGATAGACAGATGGCGCCAGCGTTCCATAGAGTAGAGCACTCTGACATTTATATATTTTAACATAAGTGTGTTCCGGTACGATGCTGTGTAGAAACCTAAGAGGTAAATTGACTCTAACCAGATTGGTAAGCTTACCATCTCAGACTATCTTATCACTTACTATTAGGTGTGATCACGGCCAAGCGCTAACCTATCCAAACGTTAATGTTATAAAGAGACAACATTAATGTTTTTGTATGTATGTATGATTGTAACGTTTGCACACAAAAACTGCTGGACCGATTTAAAAAAAATTTTTACCATTAGAAAGCTGAATTTTCACTAAACGACATAGACTATATTACATTCTAAAAAGAAGAAATGACTTTTTCCTAATAATAATGCATTAATATAACCCAAGGTGTGAAGTAAAAAAATCTGTTATAGCGTGTACTGCGAAAAGTGTTAAATATAGAACAAAAAAATGTTCTACAATATTATAGAACCTACAAAAAATGTCATATATCCAACCACTGTTGTTATGCCACTATAACTAATTTTTTTACATTTTAAAAGTTAATAAAAGTGCCGACGATTACCAAACCGTACTATAAAAAGAGTGTCTGGGAATTAATGGTGAAAAATGAAAAAGTATCAAAATCAAAATGAATTTAAAAAGCACTTTTGAATCGTCAGTAGTCTGTCCGTTATTAAAAAATGTACCACCGGTTCGTAATGTTCCCCTGAGACAAAACCGACAAGAAACTCAGCAGTTACTCTTTTAAATATAATTTGGATGTGTAATTCTACTTCTGTCAGCAACTGGAATGAAGTCCAAATATTTCTATCGATATCTATTTATCTATAATAATATGCCTTTTTTAATGTATGTTTTTGACATATTACATAAAATTATTTAGAGAAACACCCAAAACTGATTCCAGTATCTTAAAAATGCGTATACTCAACCCGACTAATAATTTCTGGACCTTCTTCACTTTAAAATATTGCATTACAAATTGTGTATTTGATGATGTTTCTTTGAGGTTTTTCTTTAAAAGTAGCACGAGCTAATTGATATATGGCATGTGTTGCTCTTTTTTGTTATATAAATATAGTTTCAATATCCTCCTTATCCCATAACATACATACATAGCATCACACCTCATTCCCATAGGGGTAGGTAGAGACCACGTCCTTCCACTTGCCACGATCCTTGCATATCTCCTTCGCTTCTTTCACTCTAATTAAACCTTTCATACAAGTTCGTAGGTTTAGAGTATTCTTAACCTGGCCCTTATTTACAATGTCCTAGATTTGGTCCAGGAACGTTCCCCTTGCTCTTCCCATTCCTATTAACTATTGATTCATAAATCCTTTTTGTCAGTCTCCTTTCATTCATTCTCTCTACGTGCCCAAACCATACCTTTCCTAATTTTAGTCACTACATCTTCTTTTAAAACTATGCCTTAATACATAATGCTATGAAAATAAATGAAATACAATATTTTAGCCGTTTCAAAATCAGTGTAATGTCTTACTTTTCATACAACAAATGTAATCAAAGTAAGTTTTAAAGCGACGGTATTGTAAGATCAAAAGACAAATAGAACAAAAAATTATTGCATCTGTTGCTATAACCGATAAATTATACTTGATATTCGTTTAGGACAAATTACGTGTCGTACTTTCAATCAGTTGTAGTATTTCCTCGTAATAAACTTAACAATTCTTCTAAATTGGTTTTCTTCAAAGTCAAGGTCAAGTGGTAAATAAGTTTATAATTTGTTCGCCAATCGTCAAAGATTTAGTTCTCATCGTTAACTCATTCTTGAAGGAATGGGAATGGTGCTGTAGTTGAGTTGTGTTGTTTTATGGTGAGATACAGTTTTTACGGTAAGCTTGGACTTTTAAAAAAATCATTTAATATTAATAATATGATTGATTTTAAATCCTTTCTTAAAATTAATTTAAAGACCAAAATAGTAAGGATTAAAGATTATTTCAAACGTAATTTTTATATACTTTTAAGTTTCATTTTTATTAAGGATTTTTAAATATTTATAAACAGATATTTCTCACTGGCATTGGTTCTATTATATTGCTTAAAATCTCTTTTGTGGAAAGTAATTTAAATAATATTATAGGGCTTAATAATTAATTCTGAAGATATTTTTATGTACTTTTTACTTTGAATTTTATTTACAAATTTATTAGGCATTTTTAAATATTTATGAACAAATACTTCTCACTGGCATTAGTTTTACTATATCGCTTAAAATCGCTTTTGTGGAAAGCAATTTAAAGAACAAAATTGTAACATTCATAATTTTTTCCAAAGTAATTTTTATATACTTTCAAGTTTCAATTTTATTTACAAATTTATTAAGCATTGTTAAATATTTATAAACAGACATTTCTCACTGGCATTGGTTTAACTATATTGCTTAAACTGTTTCGTGGAAAGTAATTTAACGAAAAAAATTGTAGAGATTAACAATTAATTCTAAAGATATTTTTATGTACTTTTAACTTTGAATATTATTTAGAAATTTATTAGGCATTTTAAAATATTTATAAACAATTACTTCTCACTGGCATTTGTTTTACTATATTGCTTGAAATCTCTTTTGTGGAAAATAATTTAAAGAACAAAATAGTAAAGATTTATAATTAATGCTAAAGATATTTTTTAGTAATTTTAAGTTTTAATTATATTTACAAATTAATTAGGGATTTTGAAGTAGTTATAAACAGATTTATCTCACTGGCATTAGTTTTACAATATTGCTTAAAATTTATTTTGTGGAAAGTAATTCAATAATCAAGATAGTAGGCTTCAATAATTCATTTTAAAGATATTTAACATAATCATAAGTTTAAAAAAGATATTTAAATATTTATAAAAACATAATACAGTGCTTTAAAATTCTTTTCTTGAAGTAATAATTATAAAAACAGAAGACAGTAATAATTCTAAGTACATCCTAAATATTTTTAAAGAAAAATTATTTTATTTCGAGAAAAAATAGACAGAATAAAATACATGAGTGTATTAAATATATTGTTCTGAACATAAGCATAGAATTCTGATTCTAGTAATTGTAAAACACATAAGAATTATATTTTCTCTTAAATTAACTCAACTTAATTGTTATGAATGTTTTAAAGACTCAAACAAGGGATTTTAATAACAGTTTTTTAATTTGTTTTTACTGAGAACCTTTATTATTTAAATTTGTTATGTAAAATAAGCAAGGTCGCACTTTTTAGGTAAGCTTGTCCTAAAAAAAGGAATTAAAATGAAACAGACAAAAGAAACAAATAAAATAACACCGCGTGTCGTTTTAATGTTAGTTTTTTGCCACAGTTTTTATTAAAAGAGAACGCATTTCAAATATAATAGAACTCGGTTGCTATAAAATTGGTGATCTTAATTTTTTCTATACCTTTTACAAATACGTATTGTATTTGTAGAAGGAAATGAAAAAAAAAATACAGGTTTTAGTAATTTGACAGTGTAACTTGAACATAACGTGAGTTGATGTAGGATAAACAATTTCTCGTATATTTCATAAACTCTTAGGACTGTAAAAGCGAATGAAAAGACATTTTTCTGAAATGTGGAAATTAATTCTATATTCGAGTAGGCATGCATACATAGCATCACGCCTCATTCCCATAGGGGTAGGCAGATACCACGTCCTTCCACTTGCCACGGATCCTTGCATATCTCCTTCGATTCTTTCATCGTCATTAAACGTTTCATACAAGTTCGTCAGTTTAGAGTACTCTTGACCTGGCCCTTATTTAAAATGTTCTGGATTTGGTCCAGGAACGTTCGCCTTCGTCTTCCCCTTTCAACTTTCGCATTAGCTCTTGACTCATAAATCCTTTTTGTCAGTCTCCTTTTTTTCATTCTCTCTACGTACCTAAACCATCTAAGCATACCTTTCTCAATTTTAGTCACTGCATCTTCTTTTATATCTCATTTCAACGAACAGAAAAAGTAAGAAATATTAAGATAAAATAATGAAGATATTTGTAATGTAGTATTGTAACAAATTTGTTTTTGTGCGCTTTAAACGCAAATGGTGGCTAAAAAATATATATTATTTACCATGCCATTTTATACAATACAGTATTATTCCTTGTCCAATTAAAAACATTATTTACGTTGTATATTTCATTTTGATCAAAGTACATTTATGTGCGCGAGTCAGCTAATTGGATTATAAGAATGCCACTTTTTGGACTCCTATTTCAATATCTTTGCCAATTTTCAGGACGTTTATAGTTTATATACTAACAAATAAAAGCGTTAAGTAACGGTTGAATCTGGTGACAGTATGGAAACAATAGCTAAGTGTAAAATAAACTTGCCACGCAACGTAGCTTACATATTACGTAAGCCACAATTTCTAAAAATCTCAAGGAATTTGGAAATTTGACGACATCACAGGCTTATTGGTGCAAATAATCGCTTTGTGGGCTGAGGTCCATTTAGGAATTTGTATTTTGACGTGAGTATGTGTTAAAATCGCACTCATAGGGACACAATTCAAAAAACGTTTGGTGTTGTTACATATCTATAATTTCCATCCGAAATTCAATCACACCAGTGGATAGCCAAAGGACTAAAGAAGTAGGCTAAGTAACGATTGTAACACATCTAAACTAATATTATGAAGAGGAAACATTTGTGTGTTTCTATCTGCGTAAGTAACACACAAAAACTACTGCATTAATGTAACCCAAGGTGTGAAAAAATTGGTCACAAAAAATCTGTCATCGCGTGCGCTGAGGAAACCATTGATGATAGAACGAAAAAATGTTCTACAATATTATAGAATGTATTAATATCTATAAAAAAGTCTGCGATACCATATGTCCAAGTACTGTAGTTCATCATCCTGTAGTCCTGGGCAAGTCTTTTCTATTGTGCGTAGTTATGACTGGTCCACTCCCGTATATCGGTCATCCCATACCGCCTCGCTCTACCAGGTGCTCTTTTTCCGGACATTTTACCCTCTAGGATCAACCGCGGGTACTCAAATAGGGATCCTCTTTGAAGATGTCCGAAAAAAGCCACCTATCTCCGCACGAAGGTCGTCTTAAGCATGCGGTTAATTTACGCTCGTTTCAGGACTTCAGCATTTGAGACGAACTGATTCCAAGAAATTTTAAACATTTTTCTTAGAGCTCACATTTCAAATGCTTGGAGCCGCTTATTGCTTTGCTTCTTAAAGACCCATGTCTCGCAGCAATATAAATGAGTGGACCAGACATAACATTTTAGAAGTCGAAGTGTTGTTAGAAATGAGAATTTGGGGTCACACAAAACTTTACCCATTTTATAGAAGGCGGCTTTTGCCTGCCCTATTCGACACTTAATTTCTGCTAGATCTTAATCTGAGGTAAAATACTGATCTAGGTATATACTTATAGGTACCGCGAAGTTTTATTTGAGGTTTGCGTCTGGGACATGCATATGGCTTTAGTTTTATTGATGTTAATGTTCAATCCCATCGCATCTCCTGCGGTTGTCACGTCTTCCAGTAGCTTTTGCAGTGCACTTTCATAATTTGTTATAAGCACTGTGTCATCAACGTATCTTATATTATTATTAATTCGTAGTCTGTTAACAGCTATGCCTTCCTGATGAGTTTGTAAAACGTTGGTTAAAATTGCTTCAGAATATGAATTAAAGAAAAAATGAGACAGTATACATCCTTGACGGAGTCCTCTACTTATCGGTTTCTAATATGAAAGCTTACCCTCAATTCTGATTGAAGCTTCCTGGCTCTTATAGAGATTTCCGATTAGTCTTCGATCCTTCTCATCTAGCCCTTTCATTTTAAGAACTTCCATTAACTTAGCGTTTTGGACACGGTCGCACGGTATTTCATAATCTATAAAACACAGATAGACACACTGTAGTTATGCGACAATAACTACTTTATTACATTTTAAAGGTTAATAAAAGTGACGACAATAACCTAACCATATTATTCACAGCTCCGTATTAATCCCTATACTATTAAAGACCGTTTCAATATCTGTAAAATACTTTTTAAATGATTGAAATAGGACATTCCATTCAAAAGATATAACGAATTTAAAAATGTCGCTTTGTCATAATTAGCTTAATCAGTCCGAAGTGGGGCATTTGAAATACCCCACGTATAAGTTTTAATTTCATAACTCAAGTATTACAAGAGTTGTTGTAAGCGCTTAAAAATATTGTTTTTGATAATAAAAACTCAAATAATTGATAGAAAACATCTATATTCCTATTATTAGCCCGTTTTGTTTTAGTCTGTTAGTGGCATTTTATTTCTTTCGCTCCAACAAAACATAAGTAAGGAAAAAACGAGGTAAATGTACTTCACTCTTTTTATTTTTGCCGATTTGTACGACTGCGTATATATACATAGTATCACTTCTCATTCTCATAGGGGTAGGCAGAGATCAAGGCCTTCCCCTTGCCACGATCCTTGCATATCTCCTTCGCTTTTTTCATTCTTATTGAACCTTTCATACAAGTTCGTCGATTTAGAGTACTCTTGACCTGACACTTATTTTAAGTGTCCTGGATTTGGTCCTAAAAGGTTCGCCTCGGTCTTTCCCATCCCGCTTTTCCATTCACTCTTGACTCAAAAATCCTCTGTATCAGTCTCAGTCATTCTCTGTACGTGCCCAAACCATCTAAGCATACCTTTCTCAATTTGATACACATCTTCTTTTATACAACAACGTTCTGAATAAAAGCAGCCAAAATTGCTTTTAATAACATCAACTATCTGCCAGTTCAAATACAGTAAAAGTGGGTCCAGTCCTTTCAGAGATTAGCTGTAACAAACACACAGACAATTATTTAGACAAAAGTGACTTCTTGGTATACTCGTATGTACCATGATTCATTTGCATCAAGTGAAAGTCTGTAAATTTGAAATTACTGACACTCCAATCTTATCTACTTGTTGTAGACAGAGCAGTGTAACGTTTTAACTTTTCTCTATTTAAATAAGATCTTTAAACTATAAATATGATGTTAAAAGCTTTTGTGTCGGTACATTAGTTAAGACAATGGTAAACAGGAATTAGAATATGCATATTTACCAGCATTTTACATACAAACATAAAGCGGTACGTTTATTTATTTATCGGTCAGTACCATCGAGTTTTTGCCAAAAATAAATATGTTTATAATTATTTGTTTTATAAGTTTAAATAAGTAAATATTTCTCTATTCAAATGTCTCTCTCTTTATTTATTTAATCATATTAATTCAATGTTCAACTGTGTGTTTGTTTGAATTTACTAATCTTTGTAACTGACAGTGGTCATTTGAAAGTTCTTTATACGTTTGATAGATTAAATATTAAGGAGACTAGTCGGTAACGGAAAATTCTTGTATCATTTATAGAAATAGCAAAACTCGTATGCAGATTCCTCTATCTTGTTTATTGCAACTGGTTAGCACTTAACTGTGAACTCAGCTGATGGTAAGTTATGGTACAATCTAAGATGGAACCGCGCTACTAATTTCTTTCGATTTGGTATTGCACCATGCAGTGGCAAGCTATTCACTCTTGGCCTTCGATATCCTCTGGTGTAACTGATTGGAAGGTAACTCTCATTGCCAAATATAGTGGTCGCAATAAGGCAGAATAGAATACAGTTGCCTTTTTCTGCGAGACTGTCATCTCGTTGAAGAAGGCAGTGGGGAGAGAAGGGGAAGATGCCCCCCCCCCCCCGCAAAGGATGAGGCCAAGATACAGGAGGCATCTCTTTTAACGCCTCTCGCCTCCCGCTTGCGAATCAGGTCAAATGTCCGAGATTTAAAGGCAAAACCGTCAATCCAGTCTCATGAAGGTATCGCTGGGTTTTAGTGGGTATTCTGTCCCAGCTAGCAAGACCCACATTTCCTGCCTCTTTTGGCCTAAAAACATTTCCCAGCGGATATATTGATACATAGATTGACAATTGTTCCCTCAAACATCATGATGTTACAAATATTGTGAGACGGCGTTCTGTTCACATTGTCCTGATTGTTTTAAGCCTGAAGAACTGTAACTTCTTTACACGGAATATGTTCGAAACGTGTCAGAACGATGGGATATTATGTTCCGGTTTCCTAAAGTCCGAAAGATTGACAACTGTAAAAGCCTTTAGCAAAGGAAGTAAGAGTATAGGAATAAATAAGGATTTCGTAATAATATATAATGATATTAATAGCTTTTCAACAATATTTTCCTTATTATATCCCATCAGCGTTTGGTGTCCTTGACGTGTGGTCATTTCTCGTTGGCGAACAGGAGGTCAATTCTTCTTCTGCGAGTCGGTTATTTCGCAGAAGGAGATACTAGATAGAGTGGGAGCTCCGCCGCGGATGCCTCCTCTCATCGACAGAGGAGGCCAGGAGATTGAAGAAGTGGTTTTGTCCGGCTTTTTCCATTATCCTGAATTAATGGTTCTGTGAAGATATATGAATCCAGGGTGCTAGAATAGAATGTTCTTCGGTGAGCCTATGGCTATATGGTTATTTAAAGGTCACGTGGGTATCGTTGGTTTTTAGCGTATTCTGGTTTTACAACGAGTACCCCACTCCCAGCCAATGATACGGAGCGAATAAAGCCTTCTTTTTTTATTTCTGACAGATTAGCGCTTGACTGCGATCTCACCTGATGGTAAGTGAGGATACAGTCTAAGATGGAAACGCGCTAATCGTTAAGAGGCGATATACCCCTTATGGTTTCTACACAGCATCGTACCGGAACACAAATCTCTTTGTTTGGTGATACGTTTTTGCTGGTAGGGTGGTAACTAGCCAACGCCGAAGCCTCCCACCAGTCCAGACTCGGACAAATTAGAAAATACAATTTCTAAAGTTCGTCCTACCGGGGATCGAACCCGGGACCTCCGCTAGCAAAGCGAATACTCGCAGGGCTATATACTAGGCCTTCTAGGCCCAAGCTCATTTTAAGTTTAAAAAACAGTAATTAGTCAAGAGCAAAATAATAAACATGTAAAAAATTAGTTGCTTGCGTAAGTAGAACACAAAGAATCATCAGTCATCATAAAATTCTTACACTGTACCAACTGCAATCTTGTAACGAAAATATTTTTTGTGAAACCATACACACTACTATTTTTATGTTGTGTAATAAATATTGCGTATATAATCATACGTCTTCTATTAATGGTTACCTTATACTTGAGTACATGTTAATTTATACTCAGATGCAAAGTTTTACGACATGCATACGTAATACAACGTCACGTGTAATTATGAGGCGTGAGTTATGATCTTGTGTACGAATTTGTACAAGTCATATATTGAAAGAAACCTTTAAACATTTTACTTGTGTTTTCAAAAGATGTCGTTGTCCAATTTCCCGCTAAGAAAATCATTAACAGATTAATATTTGACAAAATTGTATAGACATTCACTACAAGTTTAAAAATATGTATTTAAATTTGAGTGGATAGATAAATAAAAAAAATGCGTGCGTACAAAGTACACATGTCAGAAGTGAAACTTCTTTGGAAAACTATAGTTATAAGCCATGTTTATGTATAAATCTAAAACCTTTGATTTCCGAGACTTAGAGGGAGATAAAGAATAAAAGAAGAATAGAAGAAATATTAAAAGTGCCAATATTAAAAAATTTTGGTATGATTTGAAATGACGAGTGGCAAATTAAAATGCCACATGTTATTGTAAATATTAAAACTATCTAACCTTGAAACGAATTGGCATAAAAAATGCTGCACATGTTCGTGACGCTACTTAGGCGTTTCATCCGTTAACATTTTACCCTCATACGCCTTTTTTTTCTTGCACTGGGAAATGTCTTTACGCACCCCGATGAAAGACTAATTCCACCGGGAGTGTGGGATACATTCATAACAGACTACCCACTAAATCCCTCCCCATCCATGAGTGAGATCACTAGAGGTTCCCAAACTGCATTCCACTCTAGTGACCCGGATGGTACCGACTATAAGGATCAATAGAGTTAGGCATGAAGTGCATAAGTGCGACTTCTGCCACTCCGACGTCAAAGTCTCTGGTTTGTGCCTACTCAATAGAGGAAATGCCCATACCTGTGTCCGGCATAATGGAGGTTCTGTGGTAGATCTCTCGTTTGCCACTCACAGTGTGACGGGTAGAGTAAGAAGCTGGAGAGTCGAAGAGGCAGTGGAGACTCTTTCCGACCACCAGTATATTAGATTTGAGATAGCCTCTGCTCCCCAAATTCCAGTAGCTCTTTCAGGAACCTCAGGTCGTCTTCCACGTTGGGCCTTAGGTCAGCTAGACCGAGAGCTAGCAGCAGAAGCGGCTATCGTTCAGCGATGGGCTTCTCCCGCTCTTCAGGGGAACAATGTAGAGGAGAAGGCCATTAGTCTACGAAAGTCCTTAACAGAAATCTGTGACACTGCTATGCCGAGAGCAGGGCGCCGGCTGCCTCGTCGTCAGGTCTATTGGTGGTCTCAAGATTTGGCAGACCTACGAGCCACGTGCCATAGGGCTCGACGACTATACTTGAGATACCGAAGACGAGGCTTTCGAGGCGGCAGCTGGCAACAGGAGGAAGAGATCCGGCTGCGGACTACATATCGCGCGGTTAAAAAACAACTGCAGCTTGCAATCAGACATGCGAAGTCAGGGAGCCGGGAGGAGATGCTGCAAGGCCTCAACCGGGACCCTTGGGGACGCCCTTATCTGGCAGCACGCAAGAAACTAAGCGCTCGGGGTGCCCCCGTGACGGAATCTCTTCGGCCGGAGCTTTTGCAACACTTAGTGCAGAAACTATTTCCCAGCTCCCTTAATGAATTCGTCCCTCCGACGATGGCCCCTCCTGTCAGAGATGCGGAAGATGTAGCTACCTCTCCTGCCATCACGGATGGAGAGATGGACTTAATTCTCGAGCGCCTGAGGACCAGGAAAACCGCCCCCGGCCCTGACGGTGTTCCAGGCAGAGTTCTGTGTCTTGCCCTGCAATACCTGCATGTGTGGATTCGGGAACTATTCAATGAATGCCTCATCGCTGGGCAGTTCCCGAAGGCCTGGAAGGATGGTCGACTGTGTCTGCTGCGGAAGGAAGACCGCCCAGTCGGCTCCCCTAGCGCATATAGGCCCATCGTTCTTCTAAATGAAGTGGGAAAAGTCTTCGAAAAAATCCTCGCTTCCCGCCTCACTAAACATTTAGAAGAGGAAGGACCGGGTCTATCAAGCTTTCAGTTTGGTTTTCGGCGGGGTCGGTCTACTGTTGATGCCCTGGAGACACTAAGGGGTCTTACAGAAGAGGCAACAAGTAAAGGGGAAGTAATCCTGGCGGTTTCTTTAGATATTGCAAACGCCTTCAATAGCCTTCCTCATGAGACATTGCTGCAGGCTCTCTGCTATCACAGAGTGCCTTCATATCTCAGGAGGCTATTGATGGCGTATCTCCAAGATCGAGAGATTCTGTGGGAGAGTGGTGGTCGCCTTTTCCGGCACAAAGCAGACCGCGGAGTACCGCAGGGGTCAGTGTTAGGGCCCGTATTGTGGAATTTGGGATTTGACTGGCTCCTGCGATGTCCGCTCCTCCCAGGTATGAGCATTTTGTGTTATGCCGATGATACCCTAGTTACGGCACGGGGGAAGAATTTCGAGGATGCAGCTATACTGGCTGAAGTCGGGACGGACTTGGTGGTGGACAGAATCCGCAGATTAGGTCTGGAAGTATCCACCACCAAGACGAATGCCTTACTCTTCCACGGAACTCGTAGGGGTCCTCCACGAGGGGCAGTATTAACTTTGACAGATACGGTTGTTGAATTGAAGACCCAGATGAAGTATCTGGGTCTAATACTTGACGGACGCTGGAACTTTCGGGCTCATTTCGC
The DNA here is from genome assembly GCA_015832385.1 of Elymnias hypermnestra. Taxonomy (NCBI): domain Eukaryota; kingdom Metazoa; phylum Arthropoda; class Insecta; order Lepidoptera; family Nymphalidae; genus Elymnias; species Elymnias hypermnestra. Next base: position 516,645 of record JACTOM010000038.1, read on the forward strand.
CCAACTAACCCCACGCCTCATGAATGCAGCAACCGCGCTAGGTCGGCTACTACCCAACGTGGGAGGACCAGGATCGCCCTGCAGAAGACTATATGCTGGAATAATCGCCAGCATGGCGCTGTATGGTGCACCCGTATGGATTAATTCTCTAAGCGCTCAGAATAAAACTTTCTTGCGGCGGGCCCAAAGAGTAATAGCGATTAGAGCAATACGGGGGTACCGTACAGTATCGTGGACGGCAGCAACCCTACTGGCGGGCGATCCCCCTTGGGAATTGAAAGCGGAAGTTCTCGCAGCTTCTTACCAGTGCAGAGTAGCTGCGAGGGCCAGAGGGGAAATACCTAATGCCGACGAGGTTAGGAGGGTCAAGATCATTGCCGACAGAGCCCTGATCGAAGCATGGAAACAGGACCTCGGGTCCCCAGCAGCCGGTGGGGCCATAATTGCGGCACTCCGCCCTCACTTGGAGCAATGGCTGGGTAGAAGACACGGAGTGCTTTCCTACCGTTTGGTGCAGGTGCTAACCGGTCACGGCTGCATTGGAAAATACCTGCACCAAATCGTTGGCTGTGAGCCGTCGGCCATCTGCCACGAGTGTGGTGATCCTGTGGACACAGCGCACCACACGGTGGCCGAATGTCCTGCTTGGGGACCCCAGCGTCATCTGCTGACGTCGCAGATCGGTGCAGACCTCTCGCTGGCAAGTATTATAGATGCAATGCTTGTCAACGAGCGGGGCTGGAATGCTGTTGCCACCTTCTGCGAAACTGTCATTTCGCTAAAGGAGGCACGGCAAAGAGAGAGGATGAATGCAGCTGAAGCACAGTACCCCGGACGGAGGGGAATAGGAAACAGGAGACGGAGGTTTATCCAACTCCTCCCCCTGTAGTGCACTTTTGAGCCGGCTTCATTCGGAGGGGCCAGAGTGGAATGCCACAACGAACCTCTGGTCCATCCATTCTCGAATGACGAGGGCTCCGCTGGGTTTTAGTGGGTATTCTGGTACTACCGGCGAGTCCCACACTCCCGTCTGTCTCACGGGCGGGGTGCGTAAATGCATTTCCCAGCGAAAAAAAAAATACCCCCGACGTCAAGGGAGAGCTCCAGCGTCTTGCTCCCTTAGCCTCTCATTTGCCTCCTTCAGCGAGATGACAGTCTCGCAAAAGTAGGCAACCACCGTCCACCCAACTTCACTGGCGAGTATTACCCCAATTATGCTCTCTACTGAAAGATCTCCTCTAACCAGTGACAACAAGATATGCCGCTGGGGTGCCTACGCTGGACACTCCGCCACCTGCCGAAGCAACCATGCCCGGCAAGCACCTACACCAGACGGTAGGAAAGAGATCCACGCCCCCTGGTGAGCCAATTGTCCAGGTGACGTCGGATCGCCTCCACCGTGCCTATACCAGAAGTTGTAGACCCAAGATCTTCCCTCCATTTTTCGATCAGAGCTCTGTCGGCGAGAGCCCTGATCCTCCGAATCTGGTCATCGTAGGAGTCAGCATCTCTAGAAGCCCTTCTAGCTACCATGTACTGAAAGGCGACTGCAAGGACTTCAGTCCCGCAGCTCCGAAGGAGAGTCGCCGCCGTCCAAGAAATTGTACGGTATCCCCGTATTAAAGAAGTTGTCCAAATCACAGAAAACCTCATAAATTTATTTTTAAAGAAGCATATACCGAATAGTTTTATAATCGCCATTTAATCATTAACTGGAATCATTAAGATAACGATTATGTCTTTTGTTTAGACTTGATTGTAAATCAGTGTTGTGTAAAATAGCATCGAATAAGGAAGCGATGTTATTCTAGCTTTATTTTTTATTCTCTAATTTTAGAATAAATCGTGCATATTCAAATTGACCGTTCAAATTGACTGAGAAAAATTCCGTTGTGAATAAACAAACGGTTAAATTAACACTTTATTACTAACGGTTTAACAGATAGTATGGTTAAATGTGTCTGTTTGGTTACTAAACCAATTATTTAAAATTACATTGTCATAAAGACGATTAAAAAAGGCGACTGAGTTTAAAGTGGGTTCTTCTCAGATTAAAGCGTAAAGGAAGCGCCATTCTTTCAGATTTTGTAACGTTATTAAAACATGTTATGAATAAAAAAAGAGCATATTAATATATTTGTAAGTTTGTTTTGAAGGCGGTTCTTTTTTTGTTAAAATTGTTATTTACTTTTGATTTTTAGTGAATCTGAAGTAAACTAACAAATGTGTCTCAATATCTGTATGCCTAAAAACGTGTTGCAATGCAGCAACAAACGTAAGCTCATTGCTATTTGATTACAGACATTTATATTTTCTGCCATAAACCGCACCCATACTGTAAGCTGTTGAGGAGATCCATTGATCTTCATATTTAACTATAACTAGCACTTGACCATACCGAAGTTACGGTAGGCAACGCAAATATCTGGATAGCCTATAGAAGATTCTGTCGAGTACCGTTACTTTGCTCCTAAGAATTGAAGAATTCCGTCACTTTGTCATGGATTCCATCATCAGAACCTAACCAAACTATTACAAAACAACCCTTGAAGTATATACTTTCCAATAGAAAAAGAATCATTGAAATCGGTTGGCGTGATCTTGAGTTATTCGTCCCTTTGTCACGCACATGCTTAATGCAAATTTAACACTTATCCGGTTTTCTCATGGATGCCAACATCAGAACTGGATTAAAAAAAAATGGGACCCTATGAGAAGCACTACCTTTCATTTTTAAAAAAATCATCAAGATCGATCCACCCAGTCGGAAGATATGAGGTAACAAACATTAAAAAAAATACAGACGTATTGATAACCTCCACCTTTTGTTGTAGTCGATTCGAAGAAAGCGATTATTATAATTAGGTTTATTATAAATATTTTTATATCTATCTTCTAAGTGACGCAAACACATTTGTGTGGGTCAGCTAGTTTCATGGTACCTAGGGCAGAAAGTATGACATCGCCGCCCGAATATTAAAAAAGCAGTTGGCAATGCCATACTTTCGTCCCGTGGTGTATACAATTTTTCTTCAATTGGTCCCGGCGTATACAATTTATCGTCTACCTTGTATCGAAAGTTTGTACTTTCAGCCCTATTTCGATTGACGAAAGTACCACATTGGCTCCCGATTAAATAAATGCGTAATTCAGTATAATACACTTCAAATTATCGACTCATTTAGATAAATAATGGTGTAAATTATTTTGTATTGGATATTTACATATATTTTGCTAATAATAAGTAGTATTGATGTCGGCGTGAAGGTCTCAATTTTCCGCGTCGTAGTCATGGACAGTTTATCTATTTCCATATGTGTGATTCGGAAATATATAGTGACTGGAATCTTTCAAGAAAAACATACATACATAGCATCACGTCTCATTCCCATAGGGGTAGGCAGAGACAACATCCACTTGCCACGATCGTTGCATATCTCCTTCGCTTCTTTCATTCTCATTAAACCTTTCATACAAGTTCGTCGGTTTAGAGTACTCTTGACCTGGCTGTTATTTAAAATATCCTGGATTTGGTCCAGGAACGTTCGCCTTGGTCTTCCCCTTCCAACTTTCGCATTCACTCTTGACTCATAAATCCTTTTTGTCAGTCTCCTTTCATTCATTCTCTCTACATGCCCAAACCATCTAAGCATACCTTTTTCAATTTTAGTCACTACGTCTTCTTTTATACCACAACGTTCTCTTATCACACTATTTCTCACTCTGTCACTCAGTTTTAATCCACTCATGCTTCTCAACGCTCTCATCTCTACCGCATTTATTTTACTTTTGTGATTCTTCTGCCATANTGGAACCATAAGGCGCTGAGACTTCAAATTTGGTAGGAATATTCCTTTTGCCGAGTAGAGATCAGCTAAGAACGGATTTTACGAAATTCCATTCACAAGGGGGGGTTGCGGGGGTGTTAATCTATATATATAAAAGAGATATCCAGGTATCTATTGACTCATCACGATATCTCTGGAACCATAAGGCGCTGAGACTTCAAATTTGGTAGGAATATTCCTTTTGCCGAGTAGAGATCAGCTAAGAACGGATTTTACGAAATTCCATTCACAAGGGGGGGTTGCGGGGGTGTTAATCTATATATATAAAAGAGATATCCAGGTATCTATTGACTCATCACGATATCTCTGGAACCATAAGGCGTAGAGACTTGAAATTTGGTAGGAATATTCCTTTTGCCGAGTAGAGGTCAGCTAAGAACGGATTTTACGAAATTCCACCCGCAAGGGGGGTTGCGGGGTTGTTAATTAAAAAATTCAAATTTTCACATCAAAAAACATTTCATGCTTCACATTTACAAACTATATCTTTTATGGGATGTAAAACTTGGTCATTTTATTTTTGACATGATCTTCTTCTTCTTTGATTTATGGCTCTTTATACTGCTTTATATTAATAGCAGTAATTCTGCCAATGTCGGCGTAGTGGAGAAGACAGCATGAATGAGGTTATATCGATTGATTATTATTTGGAAGTAGAAGTGACTTTTCGAAGAGATTGTTCAGTTGCCATATTATACATGCAAGACAAACACATCAACGCTACAAACAAAACAAAACAAACATTAGAATAGACTACAGACATTATCAAGTAAATTGTTAGTGATACGAGTATATACCCATATACCATAGTATATAGGTTATTTGATCAGTCTTAACCAACAAACTAAAATACCTTTCTTACAACTTTAAATTATACCTTTTAATATATTTACATAATAATTTAATGATCGTGTGATTGGGGAGCGAGAGGAGCGTCTGAAAATTTATTGGGCGTTTTTGACACGATGGAACCTATCAAAAGTAAATTTCAGGAAATTCCACCCTCAAATGGCAGTGCGGGTATGTTTCTTTTAATATGCGGGTATGTTTGTTCATATAACAATTAGCCTTAATTAATGAAAATTCTACCAAAAAATCATTCATTCATGTAGACGAAGTCGCGGGTTCAGCTAGTTATAATATATAGTATGTACTTAAACATTTAACATAACTTTTTAATCACTTACAAACCATTCGTGATTCTTGCCAGGTGTATCGAAAGAAAACGAAACAATAAAAATATCGAACAAGAAAAATATCATATGAACTATATAATAACAAGAAATTCTCATTTAGGAGGCTATATAATATGAAAAATGCTAAAAAGACGCGATTTCGTTTTTTTTTTTTGCTCTTCGCCCTGGGGTAATATCAACTTACGCAAAAATATTTTGGGATAATAATTAAAAAAGTTCCCAGACCGCCGCTTTAAGCGGTAGTAGGGTGGAAAATACTATTTTGATAGCTACCACGTACGTGTGATTATACCTAATTGAAATAAAAGCGATCCTATACCTCAAGTAAATATAACAGTAAAATTTGTAAGTAGCGGCTCATTAACGCCCTACTGCTGGGCACAGGTGTCCTCATTCATAGGAGAGATGAGTTTTAAGAGCATAGATCCATCAAGCTTCTCCAATCTATATTCCTCCACTCTCATAGTTCGATGTGACCACAATCCGACTCTGGCGCAGAGAGATCAGGCGCATTGACGTATTCTCCGAGTCACGAAGCTGGAACACACCGCCAACTATCTAACATTGAGAAAATTTTAATAGAAAACTCAAGGGACTCGAACCCATGTTTGTAGCAGACCATAGCAATCACTACACCAATGAAGCAGTTCGACATGAACGATATTTGTATAAAAATAAGTAAGTAAGTAGCAGTCCATTAACGTCTGGGCTGGGTACAGGCCTCCTCACTCCTAGAAGCGAGGGTTTTTAGAGCATTATGCGGAATGGCAGGCATAGTACACAAGTGCACTCCCTATTCCTTCACTCTCATAGACCGATGTTACGGAAATCCGATACGACCGGAGAGAGATGAGGCGCAGGACCAACGGCTTAACGTGCTTTCCGAGGCACGGGGGTGGAACACACCGCCAACTTCCCAATTTTGGGCAAATATTGAGAAATTCTTATATTGATTTTGAGTTGGCCCGACCCGGAACTCGAACCCAGGACCTCATGTCTGTAGTTGAACATGCTAACTACTAGACCAATGAGGCAGTAAGAGATATTTGTATGTGTAACTCATATTTTTTAAACGAAAAACAAAGCTACGTAATATTTACTTAAAAATAGCTTTTATTTTAATGCCTAATCAAAGTTCATTCACATAGGCTAACGGTATAGGATTTTAATTATGGACATTTTTTATAATTTTCCACATCAGTATTACAAACACGTGTCTGAAAATAGTTGAGTAACAAAATCTCTATTTATACATACCTTAGGCATATTTAAAAAGTAAAGGTTCTCATGTTATCATCAAATATTTAAATGCGTTTATTATAAACTAGCAATGCCTCCGGTTTCACCCACGTAGATACCGATACATATAAATATTGTTTTCAGTTTAAAACTCGTTATATGTTTTGAATGTAATGTCCTATTTTAATAATTTAAAAAGTATTTTACAGGTATTGAAACGGTCTTTAATAAAATATCATTTTATAGGATATGGATTAATACAAAGGTGTGAATAATATGGTTTGATTATGGGCGGCGATTTTGATAACTTTTAAAATGTAAAGTAGTTATAATGGTATAACTATAGTAGTTGGACATATGTTACCTTGGACTTTTTTGTAGATATTAATACGTTCTATAATATTGTACAACATTATTTTTGTTCTATCAACAATAGTTTCCGCTGCACACGAGATGACAGATTTATTGTGACCAATCTTTTAACACCTTGGGTTATATCAATGCATTTTTATTAGGAATCCCTATTTATTTTGAGAATGTAATATATCCTTAGTGAAAATGCAGCTTTCTAATGGTGAATATTTTTTTGAAATTAATCCAGTAGGTTTTGTGTGATTACTTTAAAAGTAATAGCGCAATCGCGTAACTTCGTCTGCGACACAAAGGAGAGACCACACGTTTCATTAAAATAAGGTTGTAGTGAAGCAACCTTAAAAGATAGACATATACTATCTGAGACATTTTTTAGAATTTTCGAATAACTACAATTTAGTCATACACGATTGTTTCGTAAGTATAACTGTTTACGCAGCGCATGTACCGGAAACTATCAAATGGAGTAAATTTTCCACTTTTTGCAACATTAAAATAATTCCCTGCTCCTATTACTTGTTACGTGATGTTTATATCCTTTAAAAATGCTATTAAAACCTTTAGTTTCTGAGATAAGCGTGATCAGCCAAACGAACAGTTTAAAGTTGTAAACGAAGCTGAAATCTTAATAATGATACAAATTTTATCGATGCTCTGCTCCTATTGGTTGTAATATGATGTTTATATCCTATTCTCTTCCTCGATAAATATATTATAAAAAACCTAAAAAAAATATATTCATACTTCTAGTTCTAAGATTAATGTCATTAACCAAACAAACCAACTGTTCAGCTTAATAATATTAATACAGATTTTATGGAAGCTCTGCTTCTTTTGGGTGAAACGTAGTGTTTATATCCTATAGTCAGCCTCTATTCGATCCAAACCTAAAAAAATCTATTGAAACCACCAGTTTCTGAGATTAGCACGTTGAACCAAACTAATAAACTCATGTATTTACCATACAAGGTGTTAGGAAGTACTCTTCCAAAAACTAAGACAGATGATAGTATTAAATACACCTTTGATGATAAGACAGAAAGAAAATCGATCACGATAAAAAAACATGTATTTAAAAAGTTTTGTTTGAGGCCGCGCACGTCCGTTCGTTGACCCGAGCGTCAGATGATTTTTGATTTAGTGTTTGATTGTTTTTTTCTTTATTAAAGTAATGTGTAAACTTTCAGTCCATTTATCTGTACTAATATGATAAAGCGTAAAAAATGCTAGTTAAACGTTTTTAAAATATGCCTTTTTTAACTAGGATCGATTTTTTTCGTCCCATCATCAAGAAAGCGGTCTCCTAATACCTTGTATTGGTACAAATTACATTTAAATTGGTCTAGTGGTTACAGACATGAGGTCCTGGGTTCGAATCCCGGGTCGGGCCAATCCAAAAATGGATATTGAGTTTTCTATTAAGATTTTCTCAATATTTGCCCGAAGTTGGGAAGTTGGCGGTGTGATCCCCGCCCCCGTGCCTCGGAGAGCACGTTAAGCCGTCGGTCCTGCGCCTGATCTCTCTCCGGTTGTGTCGGATTACCGTCACATCGGACTATGAGAGTGAAGGAAAAGAGAGTGCACTTGTGTACTATGCCTGCCAATCCGCGGTGGAGCAGCGTGGTGGCACTATGCTCTAAAAACCCTCTCTCATATGAGTGAGGAGACCAGTGCCCAGCCGTGGGACATTAATGGGCTGCTACTTACTTACTTACTTTACATTTAAATTCCTTATACCTTAACTAGTTTTGTACGCTAATGTAATTTTATCAGAGAATCTTGTAATGTGATAATCTAATAACATAAATGTTTTTTTATTACAATCATTTCGTAATAAAAACCTAGTACAGTGTTAGACCAAACGCGCATTAGTGACTGTTATTTTTCATGTGCAATGTTGATTTATAGAATGTTTATATCTGTTATTTTAAGTGTAAAAGAAGACGATACAATTTTATTTATTAGACAAATATATTTGCTAGGAAAGATAAGTTTCACTGTTAAAAGCGAATGTTTGAATTATTATCCATTCGGATAAAAAATCGCTATAAATGTAACATCAAAGCAAAAACTCAGAATCTTTAAATATATAATTTTCATATGTGTCACTGAATTCCTCATAAACGGCTGAATCGATTTTGTTGAAATTTTTTGTGTATCTTCAGATGGATACGAGCATGGTTTAGATTTACAATTCGATCCGAATTTAACCATATTTCCACGGGATTATGAACTACGCGTGTGATACCGACGGGAATAACTAGTATTTTTATAATTTTCACTTTTAAGATAGATAATCGCATGTAATAATTATTAATACAGCCTATTTTTTTTTAATCCAGTTTTCAAGAAAAACTGGTCTTCAAGACCTATGATATCAGACTGATCAACACCGAAATGTGGTAGGCATTAATAAAGTATTACAACGAAAACAATTCAAACACTCGAAAAGTTAATATTAATTTGTATTTTACTATCACAGTATAACATTAGTTAACACTTTAGCAGATAACAATAGACAAAGCCCTGTTTGGCTACGTATCCCTTTTAAACTACCCACTGCCCCTCTTCTTTCTTCATCCAAATGCCGCGAACATCCCCACACGAGCGCCTCTCATCGGCAGCCATCGCCTTCCACCGGAAGTCTGTCCGTCTTAACGGAAGTCAATAAACTCACGTGTTACAAAAGATTATGAAGAATTTAATGTTGATAAATGTCTAGCTGAAGCACTTATCTTCTGGGACAGAGAATTTGATTACTGCAAAAAAGGTTTTAATAAGAGAGCCTTAGACATATGCCTTTAGAGAAATGCTGCAGATCTAGATGCAATGTTTGTACAGCAGAAAAGGGCTGTTGGTGCGATTTATAATGTGTCCAAAAGAATCGCTAAGATATAAATTCAAAGCAGTGAAAATAATGACTGTTTACGGCGTAAATACGAGAGCTCGTATATTAGAAAACTTGTTGTCGTCCATAAAAATATTAATTCTTTAAGAAAAAAGTGAATGCATCTCATATAACTTAAAATATAAAAATAAAATTGCTGTTAACTCTAATAGGTTACATAAAATTGACAAGTCATTCAAGGGTAATTGTATACGTTTCTATAACAAGCTCCCAGATGAAGTTACAAAGATCTTTTAGTGAATTTAAATAGTTTATTGAAAGAAAGCTAATTGATAAATTATTCTATAATTTAAAAGAATAAATATAAGACAAAGAAGAGTGGGAGCGAATACATTGTTCCATGTATATATTTTGATACAGAATTAATTAAAAATTGTAATGATGATGACAAAAAAAAACATACACCCGACAGAGTTTGTTGTGGGCTCTTCTCAAATTAGGGCGCGAAGGAACCTTCGTAACTTTAGATTGTAAGTCGATGTTTAATGTTATCATCAGTCATTCATTTAAATCATATATGGAATAAACGATATTTAACGATTTAAAAGTGCTGTAATAGTCCTACTTGAATAAAGATATTTTGACTTTGACTTTGAGCCTTTTCGAGGACTTTTTATTGTTATCTAATAATAATAACAATATGCTCATAATTATAACCATTTTTAAGATAAATAGAATTTCACAATAGATGTCAATAAGCAAACAATCCTTTATTTCAAGTAAGCTCAATAATCTTTTTTATCAATGAATCCACCATCACTTCGCAATGTCTATCTACTGAGAAGAATCCAGCAAGAAACTCCATAATTACTCCTTTCTATTAATGATTTAATTAGTGTAGTAATACAATAGCATCATCAACATTGATTAACATTAAATATAAAAACAAAAACACGATTTACCAACACAATAACTGATAGCTGACGTTGATTAAAACTGAGGACTAATAACTTAACTCCAGAACCTATCATAATGTCAAATAAAGAGACATTTATGTCTAAACACCAAATACATTTGTTAATTATCATATTTAAAATGAAACTACCATGCCCTTTTTTCGTTTTGTCGTTAGGAAATACGCACCCCGACTGGTAGGGGGAGCGGGACTCTGCGAGGGGGAAGAAGTCAATACCCACTAAAACCCATGCCAACCTCAGTGGCGAGCCAGAGGTTCGTTGAGGCATTCTTCTCTGGCCTCTCGGTTGTAGCCGGCTCAAAAATATTCTACAGGGGGAGGAGTTGTATGAACCTCCGCCTCTTGTTTCCTACTCCCCTCATCCTTTATCATGCCGCCTTAAACGTTAGATGTCAGTCTCGCAAAAGGATGCAACTGCTCTCCAGGCCTGCTCACTAATGAGTATTGCATCTATAATATTAACCAGTGAGAGGTCTGTGCCGATCAGCGACGTCACAATGAGTCGCTGAGAAGCCCAGGAACATTCTGCTGGCCGACGGCTCACAGCCAACAGTTTCATACAGGTATTTGCCGAAGCAACCATGACTGGTACGCATCTGTATCAACCTGTAGGAGAGCGATCCGTGCTCTCTGCCTGGCCACTTATCCAGATGAGGGCGGATCGCCCCTACTATGGCCACGCCCGCCACTGGGGACCCGAGATCCTCCTTCCACCTTTAGGTCAAGGTTCTGTTAGCTAGAACCCTGACCCTCTTTACATCGTCAGCGTTTGGTAATTCCCCTCTGGTTCTCACGGCTATTCTGCACTGGCAAGCCGTGAGAACTTCCGCCCTGAGCTCCCATGGGGAATAACCTGCCAAAACTACCATGCCCTGTTAATTTTCAATAGTTGAATTTATATAATATAAGTAATTCAAATTATTTATGAAACATTACAACGATTCTATGGCAAAATGGATTATGTTTTATTATTTAGAATTCCTCTAATTACGAACCTTTTATTATGGTTTAAAAATAGTCAAATGAAAGATCAAAACTATTTTTTCAATTCATTAATTTATTAAAAAATCGTATAGATTAAGTACTGTTGCATGTTAGTTTTTACCGTTACAAAATCAATGTCACAAATCTAAAGTGCGCGCTAAGTCAAAGAGCAATTATGTGATTTTGCATCATAATTGATTGTATCGCCGCAATTATTGTTGGCCCTGTAGGTTCTTAATGAAATAACTGCGCATATAAAATAAAAAATCTCGTTGGCTTGTATAAGTACTTGCTAATTGAGATCTCAGGTTTGATTTACTGCAGGAAAAGGGAAGAAAATTGTGTGGGAAGCTTTTGTTATAGCTAGTTACCATCAAATCGCAGAATAACTTTCAGTATATGCAGTTTTAACTGGAAGAGTGGCGTTTCCTGTAATCTGGCTACTCGGAGATCGGGTTTTTTTTCATTGCTGATAGTTTAGCGCTTGACTGTGATCTCACCTGATGGTAAGCGATGATACAATCTAAGATGGAAAGGCGCTAATCTGGTAAGAGACGATATACCTCATATGGTTTCTACACAGCAAAGCGAGCGTTTGCACCACTCAGCGAGGCCGTCTACAGGGTTCGGAGGATTTTGAAGTAGTGAGTCTTGATGTGGGCTTGGTGGATGTCCACACTAAGCCTGATATCAATATGAACCCTCCAGAGAAGTCTCAGCCTCGGTGGCACAGTGTTGCGAGTATTCGCTTAGCTAGCGGAGGTCCCGGGTTCGATCCCCGGTAGGACGAATTTAGGAAATTGTATTTTATAATAAAATAATAAAAAGTTTACATGTGCTACATCCGGTTTAACGCTGTTCTGGAAATTCTCAAAAAATCATCAAAACTTCTGTTTAGTCGTCGTTGTCACGACTATGATTGGTGGACTTATTATGTTTGAATGGGGAGTTTTTACAAGTGGGTATAAGAAATGTGGCACATGGAAATGAAGGAACGTTCGTCTAGTGACAGTTCTTATTTTCTCTCAACGTTAGTATTGTGTTAAAAGTCATTGAAAGTGTGTAATATAACGAGAGTAGTATTACTTAACCTACAAATTAGGGAGCGACTCTAAAAAAAACTATATATATATATATTTAATTCATTCTATTTCGATTAGATCAATTCATAATTCCCACCCTTTATTATATTCTAAGTAGCCAGTAAATTACAAAACGATGCCTCAATCAGTTTCCTTTTAATAAAAGATTTAAATTGTAACTTCTAGGAGTTTATTATAAAAAGGTAGACAGTCATATAGTCTAAATACACCGCCTACCCATTTTCATAACAAAAAATACCTAAACCTAAGGTTGCCTGGCAGAAATCTTAGCGATAAGGCCGCCTTTTTGTACCCTATGATTAAGTTATTGTATCTATCTCATGTATTGTTTATAGTGTACAATGAAGTGTATTCTCTCTCTCTCTAAAGCACACCCTTTTTTTTAACTGTGAGTGTTTAAAAATAACAGCATTTTTTTATTTCAAGATCCAGAATAATACTGAAGTTGAAACATAATATTGTACGATTTGTGAATTGTTAATAGTTTTTCTATAAACTATACACAAAGACAATTTCTGCCACCGGCACACCGATAACAATAGGGCTGTCATAAAAATTGTTTTTGCTTGTGTACACCGGCACGTGGAGTGATACCGCATAATTTAAAATGAAATGACGTTAAAAACATGAAAATATTCGATAACAAATGAAATAAGTTCGATAAAAAATCCAAAGCGTATTATAAATCCGGTTGGCGGCAGCTTTAAGCAGTTACAGCAAAACGTGACAGACTATTAAAGGGTCACAATAATTATGTCAGTAGTGGACATGATAAGTTAGAATAGTTATTAATTTGTTTCATTCTTTATTGACCTTGTATAAAAATCGTAAGCACCTATATAGACTGCTCACTAATCTCGCTGTGGAGCAGTTTGATGGATTAGTACTCTAAAGGCATCTCCTATTAGGAGTAAGCAAGCCTGTGCCCAGCTGTGGGATATCAATAAGCTTCGGTTTCGTTTTTATTTATATAGATAGAGAGTAACGTAATTAGATTATTTAATTAATTAAATCCGACGCACACTTCTTGGCTTAGTTACAGCTTAATTAAGCTATTGTAGTATTACCTCCATTCCTTATTTATTGTATTCTTTAGTTTTAATTTTCTTTTGTTTTTGTAGTTTACATTCTAATAATATCCATTGTAGTGTTATAGTTATTCTTTGTTTTTAGTTTATTCTTATTCTTATGGTTTAAGCAAGCCGTGTTCGTTTCGAGAAGGTGAAATCTATAACAAGCTTATTGGAATGTAAACATACTTTTAACAGATTTCACCCGTTTAATGAACCAAATAAAAAAAAAAAAAAAAAAAATATTTGCCGGGCTAAGCATTTGTATATTTAATAAGACTTCAGTAAATTTTAAACATACTTTGATGGTTTTCCGCTCAGGCAGAGGTCCGGAAATCATTCCAGCAGTTTACCTTGACGATTGTGTATTAAAAAGGCTTGAGCAGTTCAAATACCTAGGGCACATATTAACTGAAAATTTTATGGATAACAATGACATCGAAAGAGAACGCCGTGCTCTGGCAGTAAGGTGCAACATGATTGTACGCCGTTTTGGAAAATGTACCGACAGTGTCAAAGGAACATTATTTCGGGCGTAATGCCTAAGCTTTTACACTTGTCAGCTTTGGAAAAAAAATTCTAAACGTGCAGTTAATAACATCAGGGTGCAATATAATAATGCGTATCGTATTCTGATGAGATTACATAGATCATGTAGTGCATCTGCCATGTTTGCTAATGCCAGAATATCAGATTTTTATGCACTCATAAGGTCGCGCATTGCAAGATTCTGGAACGGAATACGAACCTCCGACAACATAATTATTAAGACGTTGACAGAAAATTTTGACTGCTCAATTTTTAAGTTTTGGCATTCCGTGCACCACAGTCCAAATAAATAGATTTAGTTACCAAGTATTAATAATTTTGAATTATCTTACTTTATTTTATTTTACTTTCTATTTTATTTTAGTTTTATTAATATTTTAGTTATTTAAATTTCTTGTAATTAATTTATTTCATTTAATTGTGACTGTATCGTGTGTGACTGTAATGGGTATTTACCTGAGAACTAAAGATTATTATTATTATTATTATTATTTACTATAAATACTAAAAACTCAAGCAAAAGGTAAAAAGTTCACTTACACATAAATCGTAAGGAAAATTTAGGCATATATCAATGACGGACAAACTTTGGCAGTGACCACGTTCTTCCACTTGCCACAATCCTTGCATATCTCCTTCGCTTCTTTCATTCTCATTAGAGTAATCTTGACCTGGCCCTTATTTACAATTGTCCTGGATTGGGTCCAAAAACGTTCACCTTATTCTTACTCTTCCAACTTTCCCATTCACTCTTCACTCATAAATCTTTTTTATCACTCTCCTTTCATTCATTCTCCCTACGTGCCCAAACCATCTAAGCACACCTTTCCTAATTTTAGTCACCACATCTTCTTTTATACTACAACGTTCTATTATCACACTTTTTCTTCCTGTCACTCACTTTCGCAAGATTAATCAATTTATAATGTGAAAATAGTTATTAAAAAAGTATAGTTTCCTTTTGGTATATTCTCGGTAATTAAATTTTCGAACCATAGGTATATCCATTACCAACTGACAAATTTGAGGATTCAAAAGAGTACTTGAATAAAAAATATTTTGATTATTGGTTCTCAAATGCTGGTGCAGAAAATGTTACACGTATCATACGTGATTCATTACATGTAGAACCTGCTAATTTATACCGATGTCCGTAGAAACTTCTGAACACAGAATATAGTTCAGCCTTTTCGGAGATTCATGAAGACAGAGCCAAAAAACAAATATTTAGGCAAATTCTTCTTAGTCCTGATCAGGGATGGTCATCTATGTTGTGGCTTTTTCGAGTTCCTTCGTCTCTCTCTATTCGTGGCATTTCTTGTGGTGTCTTGAGGAAAACTTCGTGGACGTTTTTATAATGTCTGTCCATCTGACCAGCCACTAGAATTTTCACTCTTTAGCTTTCCTTATTCCACTAATCGTTCCAAGGAGCTTTAATACCTGGTAATATGTCCAAACAATTTTAGGATTCGTATAAATACAGTTGACATAAGTTTTTGTTATATGCTTATCTTCTTTATGATAGAAACTTTGGTTGGAAAACAATGAGCAATCCACTTAGTTATCCTTCTCCAGCACACCACATTTGCAGTGCATCAATCCTGATACGATTATCCACGGCCGATCATGTTTGTAAACATTTCATAGCAAAATTACAAGGATATCTCCACAGCCACTAATTATGCAGTTAAATTAATTTATGAAATCAGTTTAACCGTTTTAAAAGACCAAAAAAAATTATTTAGCTGCCTAATCGCATTAAAAACTATTTAATATACACAAGGACATAAAAAATTTAAAAGTTCACTTATAGCTTAAACTTGAACTTGAACTTGAGAGATTAAAAAATCAGATTCCAATAATCAAACGCAATAAACCTTTTTTATATTTACAGTTAACTAAACTAAAATACATAAACCGACATTTCCTGGTGTTAGATAAACGTCTATATTTTATGAGTCACTTGTAACTTAACAATGCATAAAATATCAACCTGTTTTAATTTATGCGTTTATTATTATATTTTACAGCATTCCTAGATTGTTTGCTTAGATGAACCGAGGTTGTGGTAAGCTTTGAGCTATTTAATGTGATAAATGAGGTCAGGGTTACATTGAACTGGCATTGTTAAGGTCTAATTATGTCATATATCATGACTTTGAATTATCGGTTTGAAGATTTAATGTAATGCGGAAATCTTTGCCGCAGTAGTGATTATATTAGAACGAATGATAAATATCTCAATGAGACGAGTTCTGGCTCGACTGGTGTAGGTGCTGACTGGCCAACAAGTACCTGTTTTTATTTACGATAGGTTTGAGCTTGATCTCAATCATGCCTGATAGAAAACAATGACGAGATGAAAGAATGTATGCGTTGGCCTAAAAGCTATCTCTATTCACCTGTCTTGAAATGATTATGGTTATAGAATTCGGGAAACACAAAACAAGACAGAGTATTCCACAGTTTTGTTTTACGGTTCAGGAAAGAGGTATCGAATCCTTTCGTGCGGATTCCGCCAAGAGGTGCGATAATAAAACGGCGCTGCTTGTATTGCCTAATGCAGTTCCCGAGAGGATTTTCCGAAGGATATCCTATAAAATAGAGGCAGGCTGGCGACATTTTTTTTGCAGGCAATGGCCACGAGGAAACGTCTGTCTGTCGTGAATGCGGTGCCTCTGTAAATATGGTGCACCATATTCTACCAATGGACACATCAGATATATATCTTCTCACTGTAGAGCATTGGAGTATTGGTGTAATGCTCCCCGGAGAAGTTGGGTTGAGGGTGTTTGCCTTCTTTTGCCACAGTGTCATCTAGCTGAAGGTGGTAAATGAGAGGCAATGGGAGGCAGCGGCTGAGATTCTCTCTCTTCGAGGAGGCTGCGCATCACTTTCCATTGAACTGTAGGTTATAATAGTAGGCGTCATTCGGGATACTAGCGTAGAATGCGAAGAGAAACCTCTAGTGATCTTAACCAGGGATGAGGAATGCGTTGACTTTGAGTGGGTATTCTGGCTTGAACAGCGAGTCTCACACTTCCTGCTAGATAGATTATTCCATCAAGGTGCGTAAAGGCAATTTCCAGATAGAAAAAGCTTGCTATATTGGATATATAATCACACAATCTAAAATATTCATCACGGACACAGGAGGATCCAAAATGTCTATATTTTAACTCATATTCATAAGAAACATTCTTTCTGTTCCGCTTTAAAAGTATTTTTTTATTCCATAAAGATTACGTTTAGTTAACTTGACTGTAATCTCACCTCATGGGACGTTATTAACCTAACCTAAGCTGGTAATAGATAAGGTTTCTTTTGCATTTATAAAGTTAGTAAAATTACATCCTTTTACATTCTTTTTTTTCTTCTTTTCTATCTTGTCTACGTAGCGCTGGTCGTCTCCCAAGACACGCTGACATCAACGACATCATCAGAAGGACTCGTGATGATGGTAAAAGACTTGATAGTCTGTCGTTGATGCCTTGGAAAAAAGGAAGGTGGTTGGTGTGGGATGCTACATATGTTGATATGCTTGCACTATCTCACATTGACGCTGCCTCCAAATCAGCGGGAGCGGCGGCGTCATTAGCTGAAAACGCCAAAAGGCGCAAATATAAGAACCTTGCTTTAGAATACATATTTGTGCCTTTTGGCGTGGAGACATTGGGACCGGGGGGTCCTGAGGCTAAAAGTTCTTTCAAAGAAATTTAATTTCACTTAGTTGATGTCACCCGTGACCCTAAAGCCGGGTAGTACTTCGGACAACGAATAAGTATCGTTGTCCAAAGAGGTTACGCTGCCAGCCTTATGGGCACCCATTTGCTTCTGATGGCGCATTTTAATTCAAATCAAAAATGTCTTTATTCAAGCAGGCATATTACAGCACTTTTGAATGGTCAAATTATATATTTTTTTCCACACTCTGATTCTAATATACGTCTGATGATGGTACTCAAGAACGGCTTAAAATCTAGAGTTACGAGGGTTCCTTCGCGCCCTGATCCGAGAAGAACCCACAACAAACTCAGTCGGGTATTTTTTTTACCATCATCATTACAATAACATATTAGTTAATACTATATTTTAATTAAAATTAGAGCAATTCGTTCACTCCCAGGCGTTTCTATCGTCTAGGTAATCTTGCAACTTATAATACGATTTTTCTATCAACTTTCTTTTAACAAAGACTTTGAATTTATTAATTGACATCTTTAGAACGTCTTGTGGGAGTTTATTATAGAAACGTATACAGTTACCCTTAAATGAGTTGTTAATCTTATGCAGCCTACTAGAATTTATAACAAGTTTGTTTTGGTTTCGTAAGTTATATGATGTACATTCACTCTTTTTATTAAAAGAGTCAATGTTTTTATGTACATACAACAAGTTTTCTAATATATAATTAATTTTAGTTTTTCTGTATTAATGTTAAGGTTCGATATTATGTTATTTTGTATCGTACATCTTGTTACTTGTTTTTAAATATCTATGTCATTTGACTTAACATCGAAAATGATCTAGTATTGATATATTTAAAAGATGATATATGAAAGCGTTCCTACACATTTTTATTTTTTCTTTTGTCTCAATAGCGAGTTTCGAGAAGCTTTGAATGGGGTCCATTACGGGAAGAGCGATTACGTACTCAAACGATGTATACTCCTCATATACGACTACCGTATTACATCTACGTCAAGAAAGACGTAAATTAGAGATATCCCATTATTTTTGTATATACTACAAGATTTTGCTCGTGATTTCATTATATACTTTTAATGAAATCATTAATATTCCAATGATTTAATCATATATTTTAATCATGTAAGGTATCCTTATGTATATCCTTCTTCTGTAAGTATATAAATGCCTTCAATCATTTCTATACGTACAGAAGGCCTCGCTGTGCGCAGTGGTGCGAGTACTCCTCGTTAAGGTAAGGTATGTGCCAGCCCATTAACGTCCCACACTCATATGAGGGAGGATTTTTAGAGTATACACCTATCATGCTGCTCCATTGCGGATTAGCAGGCATAGTACACAAGTGCACTCTCTATTAATTCACTCTCATAGTTTGTTGTGACAAAAATCCGAGAGATCAGGCGCGGGATCGATGGCTTAACATTCACCGAGACACGGGAGTGGAGCACACTGCCAACTTCTCAACCTCGGGCAAATATTGAGAAAATCTTAATAGAAAGCTCAATATCGACTTTTGAATTGGCTCGAACCCAGGACTTCGTGTCTGCTGTACTAATAATAATTTAATATAAGCCTTTATTCATTAGTACGCATACAAATGTCAAGTTAATATAATGATGCACCTGAATGCACCGAACTGCACCAAACAATCTAATGCAAGCACCTGCATCAGATTGTTTGATTGAAACGCCCGCCTGCCATGAGTGTAATGCACCTATTGATTCGGTAAAGCACACTCTGGTAGAATGCCCGGCGGGGACCCCAGCGTCATCTTTTGACTTCGTTGGTTGGAGGGGACCTTTCGTTAGAAGGTATAGTAAGCGCAATATTCACTAGCGAAAGGGAGTGGAGGGCAGTGGCCTCCTTCTGCGAATCTGTTATTTCGCTGAAGGAAGCACACGAGAGGCAGAGAGAGGACTCTATAGACGCTCCTCTTCTCCGGTGCAGGAGGTTGGGAGGTCGGAGGCTTAAATTTGCGCTTCTCCTAGCCCCTTCTTAAGTTTCCCGGCGGGAACAATTCGGAGTACCGGGGTAAATTGAGTCAACCGATCCTCTGGTGCTCCACTAAAGGATGGGGAGGGTATCGTTGGGTTCTAGTGATGTATTCTGGCTTACTGCCAGTAAGTCCCACACTGCCGTTTAGATGTTGTCTGAACGGGGTGCGTAAAGGTATTTCCCAGCGTGAAAAAAAGGTGTGATCACTATCAAGCGCTAAGCTGTGGTTTTAATAATTTAATGGAAGTCAAACTTTAAGAGAGTGCAAGTGTGGTTCCGTAAACACCAATTAATATTACGGAAGTAACATATAAAGCGAAATTTGAGTGATAAAATTGCCTTCCCAACAAGTTTTTTCTTATTAAAAAATAACGCGTGATTATAACCTTGTATGCAATCAGTGGAAGGAAATGAATATTTTTTTACAATTTTTTAATATTCCTTATGCAATTTAACTGTAAATTAAATGCAGGCCTTCGGAGTTATTAATAAACTCCCGTTACAAAATCAAAATGATATATGACATTGCTTGTGATTGTATATAAGTCTTAAATGTCAAATCCAAATTACAGTAAAGTCAGTATTTTAATGTCTACGTCTAATCTAACACATCACTTGTTAGTATAAATAGTTCAATTTGTTATTACAGTGTTTTGATTAATTAGTGTCAATTCTGTTGTGTTTCTCTAAATTAAATTAAATATTTTTAGAAGTGAAAATCTTGCTTGGGGTGTAAGCTGGTGTAAGCGTGATGACAGCGTCACGAAAAGTGTGATACGATTTCGACGTTCATGGGGAGATAGATATAAGTTAATGAAGATAGAAAGAGAAAGAGTTTCACGTCGGTCATGACATATTCACTCGTTTATATATTTATCGATTTTTAGTATACTTTGAAGTGAAACTTCTTTAAGCGCATGAGCGTAAAATTTTTACGCACGAAACGCGTGATTCGTTTGTTTTAATATTTACAAATAACATGTTGCATTTTAATTTGCCACTCGTCATTTAATATATTATTTTTCATATAATGTTAATTAAAAGTAGTTGATGAATTATCTTTTCAAAATTTTAAATTCAAAAACAAAATA
Organism: Elymnias hypermnestra; assembly: GCA_015832385.1. Classification (NCBI taxonomy): domain Eukaryota; kingdom Metazoa; phylum Arthropoda; class Insecta; order Lepidoptera; family Nymphalidae; genus Elymnias; species Elymnias hypermnestra. Next base: position 537,624 of record JACTOM010000038.1, read on the forward strand.
TATTATTTGTTTTTATTAAATTTATTTATATTTATATTTTTTATCCTCGTATATAACTGATGTAATATGTATGTGTAGTTTTATTTAGTTTATAAATTAAATTAATTACAGTCGTTAATAATTTTAAATTCAAAAACAAAATATAATAAATAATTTGTAATTGACAAAAAAAAACAAAATTTCACTAATATTGACAAAAAAAAACACGTGGCATTATTATTTACAATTCGTCATTTGGGATTTCAATAAATTATTTTTATTAATTTTCGAAACTTTTAATATTTTAATGACAATTAAACATACATAGCATCACGCCTCATTCCCATGGGGGTAGGCAGAGACGACGTCCTTGCCACGATCCTTGCATATCTCCTTCGCTTCTTTCATTCTCATTAAACCTTTCATACAAGTTCGTCGGTTTAGAGTACTCTTGACCTGGCCGTTATTTAAAATGTCCTGGATTTGGTCCAGGAACGTTCGCCTTGGTCTTCCCCTTCCAACTTTCGCATTCACTCTTGACTCATAAATCCTTTTTGTCAGTCTCCTTTCATTCATTCTCTCTACATGCCCAAACCATCTAAGCATACCTTTCTCAATTTTAGTCACTACGTCTTCTTTTATACCACAACGTTCTCTTATCACACTATTTCTTACTCTGTCACTCAGTTTTAATCCACTCATACTTTTCAACGCTCTCATCTTTACCGCAATTATTTTACTTTTGTGATTCTTCTGCCATACCCAACTTTCACTACCATACATAAGTGTACACTCCTTCATGCACTGCCAGTCTGGCCTTTTGAGACATCATCTGGCTATTCATAAAGGCGTGCAGAGTACCATTTACCATAGTCCCTGCATTTACTCTCCTTTCAATATCACTTTCACATGTTCCATCTTTTGTAAATTTAGATCCCAAGTATACATATTCTTTCACCTCTTCCACTTGATCCCTATTTATCAAAATAGTGCCATTCATTATAGATTCTTCTCTTTCAAAAAGCATAACTATCGTTTTGTTTACATTCACTTTCATTCCTTTCCCTTTCAAAGCTTTATTCATAATATTTACCATCTCCTGTAGCTCATTAGCGGTTGACGCAAATATTACTTGATCATCAGCGTAAAGTAAACGTTTGATGAATAATTCATTCATTCTTAACCCATACTACTTTTAATTACTTTCTTTTAATTCTGTTAAACTGTTATCCATGAATAGGTTGCACAGCCATGATGACGCAACACGTCGCTCTCGAACACCTCTTTCGAGAGGAAACCACTCCGTGTACGCCTCGTTTATTCTGACACAAGCACTAGAACCCTCATAGAGAGACTTCAATGCATGAATCAGATTACCGCTCACCTCATTCATCCCTCAGCTCATTTATCCCCATTCGATTTTCGGTGACAATTAAATTCCTCCTAAAATGGCCTTATTGACTAAAGATAATTTGAATTTAATTTTAAAGTTATTTTCTTACATACGCAATATTAAGACTGATGATATCATATTTCAATGTTCACGACTGCCTCAATGGTCTAGTAGTTAGCATGTTCGACTACAGACCCTGAGGTCCCGGGCTCGAGTCCCGGGTCGGGCATATTTGAAATCGATTTTGAGTTTTCTATTAAGATTTTCTCAATATTTTCCTGAAGTTGGAAAAAATGTGGCGGTGTGATCCACCCCCGTGCCTCGGAGAGCACGTTAAGCCGTCGATCCTGCGCCTGATCTCTCTCCGGTCGTGTCGGATTGCCGTCATGTCGGACTGTGAAAGTGAAGGAATGGAGTTCTTGTGTACTATGCCTGCCAATCAGCAGTGGAGCAGCGTGGTGGGTCTATGCTCTAAAAACCTCTCTCATATGAGTGAGTATGCCTGTGCATTGCAATGGGACGTTAATGGGTTGCTATTTATCTTTGTTTATATACGTTCATATACAGTATAACTATTTTATTAGACTGCAAAAACAATTTGCGAAAATTCAAATTTGTTACATGTGAATATATATGACGTCTGACCAAAAAAAACATAATGCAATTTTCCTTAAGAACTAGTAATTAATCTTATTTTCACGTAGCAATAACACAATAGACTATAAAATATAAACCACGATCTTAACCTAGCGTGGAATTTAACTAAATATAATCGTTTTGTTAATCTACAATAATATAAAGTGGAAACATTTGTGTTTTTGTATGTATGTATGTTTGTAACGTTTTTACACAAATGCTATTGGATCGATTTCAAAAAGTTTTTCACCATTAGAAAGCTGCATTTTCACTGAATGACATAGGCTATATTACTTTCTCAAAATAAATAGAAATTTTAACAAAAAAAGAACCGCCTTCAAAACAAACTTTCAAATACATTCATATGCTCTAAAAAGTAAGAAATAATTGAGTTTTCTTTTATAGTGTTCTTCGTATTCTTATATTTGGAGTCGGTGTACGCAATTATTTCTTACTTTTTAGAGCATATTAATATATTAGTAAGATTGTTTTGAAGGCGGTTCTTTTTTGTTAAAATTTCTATTTACTTTTTGATTTTCAGTGAATCTGAAGTAAACAACAAATTTGTCTCAATATATGTGTATGCACACCTAAAACGCGTTTCTCATATGAGATAACACCGTTTAAATGAAACAATTTTACAAAGTTAAATTTACATTAATATCGCCACACCCGGGATCGAACCCGAAACCCTTATACCACCGCTTCACACATAATTCATCTTTCAAATATTGCAATGCAGCAATAAACGTAAGGTTAGTGGCATTTGATTACAGACAGTTATAGAATTTGCCAAAAATCACACTCTTACTGTAAGCCGTTGAGGAGTTCCATTGATCTTCATATTTAACACTTGACCATACCGAAGTTACGGTAGGCAACTCAAATATCTGGATAGCTTATAGAAGATTCTGCCGAGTATCGTTCATTTGCTCCTAAGAATTGAAGAGTTCCGTCACTGTGTCATGGATTCCAACAACAGAACCTTACCAAACAATCACAAAACAACCCTTGAAGTATATCCTTTCTAGTAAAAAAGAATCATCGAAATCGGTTGGCGTGATCTTGAATTATTCGTCCATTTGTCGCGCACATGCTTACGCAAATTTAAGACTTTCCGGTTTTCTCATGGATGCCGTCATCAGAACTGGTTTTGAAAAAAATGGGACCCTAAGACGAGCACCACCTTTCATTTAAAAAAAATCATCAAGATCGGTCCACCCAGTCGGGAGATATGAGGTAACAAACATAAAAAAAATACAGACGAGTTGATAACCTCCTCCTTTTTTTGAAGTCGGTTAAAAATAGGGATCCCTAACAAATATGCATTACAATAACCCAAGATTAGTCATAAAAAATCCGTCATCGCGTGCGCTACGTATACTACTGATGATAGAACAAAATATTGTTCTTCAATATTATAGAACGTATTAATGTCTACAAAAAAGTATATGATACCCTATGTCCATCTACTGTAGTTATGCCACTATAACTACATTTTTACATTTTAAAAGTAATAAAAACGCAGATTACAATCAAACCATTTTATTTATACAGGGGCATTAATCCTTATCCTATTAAATATTTTTTAAAGACCTTTTCAATACACGTAAAATACTTTTAAAGTTATTAAAATCGGACACTCAATTCAATAGATATAACGAATTAAAAATCGCAATGTAAAGAAAATAATGTATCCCGAGTAGCACTCCAGATACTGTAGTATTATGAATAAATCTCTTGTCTAATATTATAGAAAGGTTTGTATTTTAACTGATTTTGAAAATTCTTGCAATACCGTTAGATAATTATTAAATTGACTAATGTCGGACATTCTACGTAAATTAAAAATGTGTTAGTTAGATATATATTCGTTGTAAAGTGAAATCTGTATATTGTTTAGATTATGAATGTGTTTATCTAAGAATCTGAAATGAAGTAATTAAAAACTAAGTGAAGTTATATGTTAACAAAAATAAGTCTATAGTCCGACTTAGTAGACTTTCCACTGCCACGTGATTGGTATCTACATAGGTTAAACCACGGGGCATTAAGTAGCAGCCCATTAACGTCCCACTGCTGGGCACCTCCACACTCATAGGAGAGACGGTTACTAGAGCATAGACCTACCACGCTGCTCCACTGCGCGTTGGCAGGCATAGTACACAAGTGTACTCTCTATTCCTTTACTCTCATAGTCCAATGTGACGGTAATCCGACACGATCAGCGCAAGACCGACGGCGGGTGGAGCACACCGCCAATTTCCCAACTTCAGGCAAATATTGAGAAAATCTTAATAGAAAACTCTCGCCTTAAATTGGCCCGACCTGGGACACGAACCCAGGACCTCGTGTCTATGGCCGAATATGCTAACCACTAGACAAATGAGGAGTTCCACGAGGAATTGCTAGTACTTTATATTTATTGTGTTATGTGAACACAAAACCAGACATGAGATTCCATGCCCAAGTAATTTTACTCAGTCTTAAATAATTTAGTTCGTCACTGGCACACTAAAAAAAAACCTTATGACTTTGACTGGGGCAGTAGTGCGATTACTCACTTTGCTAGCAGAGTTCCCGGGATCGATCCCCAGTGTAGCGAATTTTCTAATTTGTGTGAGTCTGGACTAGTGGGAGGCACCGGCCGTGTTTAGTTTTCACCCTACCAGCAAAGACGTACCACCAAGCAAGAGATTTATGTTCCGGTACGATGAGTAAAAATCATATGAGGTGAATCTAAGATTTCAGTGAAGAGCTAATTTAACAAGTTATAAATAAAAAAGAAATAGTATCCAGTGTGAGACTGATCCTTGACATAAATATTTAGAAACCGTATAAAAAAATGACGATGTAAATTAATTAGGTTACATTTTGAAAACGTGTCTGAGAATAGTAAAGTTTAAAATACATAACAATTTTAACTGGCTCATTAATAATAATAAAATAAAAAAGCGGGTAAGCGCGTGACGAATTACAGAGAGTAACGGGTTCCGTAGTGAAACAATATGCGAACGCAGAATTCCGCTAATATCTTACAAGTTTACGGTTTTAAACATTTTAATCTGTTTATTATATATGTAAATCTGTAAAACTGCGCTTTCCTTTCGGGCCATTGTATGTACTATTTAAAAAAATATATTTTTTAAATATGTTTAAAAGTTTACCCACTGTTTTTGCAATTTTTTTCTTGGTAAAAACTATTTTCACGTCCCTGGTAATCAATGTCAGCTGTTTTACCAGAAATACGAAGACAATTAGGTACAGTGGCGGTCTAACAGATATACTCGTTGTTTCTTATTAATAGTGACGCGTTCATTAAGAGAAATTAGTTAACTGAATACCTACATATCTGTGGTACGTGTTATCTATATAATAGAGTCGTGCTGGGTCTATACTCTAAAAACTCTCCATTTTACAATAGAGAAGAGATGTGGCTATTATTAGCATCACGAAGACGTGCAGCGTTTCTTATGCTAATTTGTTTGAAGGTTAGGTAGATTTAATATGTGACATTTAAATTTGCCACTCGTCATAAAATATAATATTTTTCATAAAAGATGAAATAAAAATATTTCATGAATTCTCTTTTTTAAATTTTGAATTCGAAAATAATATTTAATTAATCATTTCTGTTATTGACAAAAAACGCGTGGCTTTTTATTTACAATTCGTCATTTCAAATTTCGATAAATTATTTGTATTCATTTTCGACACTTATGATATGATTTGTAACTTTTATATTATAAATAAATAATAAAGAAAAAATTATAACAACTATAAGCCTACCTTGTTTCTGTCTTATGTTTCCTGTGTGGTGTACAATAAAGTATTTTCTGTCTATCTATATTTAAAACTGAACCCTAAAATATATAACACAATTAAAACAAAGGAGAACGTCCAAAATTGCTTAGAGTTTTGGTCATGTGCGTACGTACACATGATATGTTAGATGAAACATTATTTTAATAATATTTTTCTGGTGTTATTATCTAAATGTGGCTTTATTTTGTAGAAAACATATTTTTCTATTAATGTAACGCAATATCATACGAGTAATTTGACACCCTATTCACAGTTCTTATTAGTTTTTAATATAATAATGTAAGCTCTGGTTTCATTTACAGGTCGTGTTATTCATGAATTCGTGATACGATGAAGCCCTTTATCAAACAGGTGTGTATAAAACATAAATATGTACATACATATATAGTATCACGCCTGATTCCCCCCATAGGGGTAGGCAGAGACCACGTCCTTCCACTTGCCACGAGTCTTGCATATCTCCTTCGCTTCTTTCATTCTCATTCAACCTTTCATACAAGTTCGTCGGTTTAGAGTACTCTTGACCTGGCCCTTATTTAAAATGTCCTGGATTTGGTCCAGGAACGTTGGTCTAGGTCTTCCCTTTCCAACTTTCTCATTCACTCTTGCCTCATAAATCCCTTTTCGTCCTGTCTCCTTTGATTCATTCTCCCTACGTGTACAAACCATTTAAACATACCTTTCTCAATTTTGTCCCTACAACTTCTATTATACCACAACGTTTTGTAATAGTTTATGTATCTCTTAAAGAAAAACATTGAGAGAAATGTCATTCGTCATGAGATCACCAGATCCATTTGCCCGATAGTCTTCAAACTTGTCTAAGTAACTACTTACGCGATGGTATATTAAGAATGAATTTTATTTAAAAATAAAAGTTGTACATTATTTTTGCATTATTATAACTTACTGTGATATCAGATTTATGAAAATTGGAGGCGTACGAGTAACATCTTTGAGCAAGCAAGAAGTTGACAGATTAAGCTAGTATAAACATATTGATTTTCGTTTTTGCAGGCGTTCGTGGTATCAGGCGCAGCACTAAACATAGCTGGCCACGGCTGCGCACATGGTTTCCCAGCAGTTTTATTTGCACAGATACAAAGCGATGGAGGTCCTGTCACGCTGACAGATCATGACACATCATGGATAGGTAATTCCCCAATATTTGAAGCTTTTCTCATAGGCAACGAATAGCTTAGAGTTTAGACCTGTGGGTTCTTGCTAGGAGCATTACGTAAGAACTTGACAAAGCATCTAACGTTTTAGTAGAAATCATTCCGTAATCAATGCTGACGATGTTATGATTAGCGTAGAATAGAATAGAATAATAATTTATTATTTAGTGACATAGAAACCGTCTGCTACAAAGGGTAATGATGGGGAAATTGCTAGAAAGAAAGTTATGAAAACGTAAGATAGGTACCGCCTACTACAAAGGGTAATGATGAGTAAATTGCTAGAAGAACAATCATGAAAAGCGTAAGATAGGTACTGCTACAAAGGCTAATGATAGGGAAATTGCTCGAAGGAAAGTCATGAGAAGCGTAAGATAGGTACCGCCTACTATTAAGGGTAATGATGGGGAAATTGCTGGAAAAAGCAGTGGTAATGAAGACATGAAATAAATCGTTGACCTGGGCCTCTAGACAAATTACTTTTGAAGATTGCTAACGCTCAAAAAAATGTATGGGAATGACATTTCTTATCGAAACGAATTGAAAAATTAAACGTCATTCCCATACATTTCATTAGCGTTAGCAATCTTCGAAAGTAACTTGTCTATGGGCGCTGTTCTATTTAGCCATGAAAAATTGACTTCAAATATTATAGGGGCACTTGAAGAAGATGATAAAATATTTTATGTTGTTTTTAAAGTTATTTACTGCTTCTTGTTAAATGAAAGCTTTTTGAGGAAACCTGCATTTCTCGTTAATTACTTTGATACAATAGGATAGATAGGTAAATTCACATAGGAGTAACAATGATAGGGCTAATATCCAAACGATTGATGTACACAGCGGATCGTTATTAGGCTGCTTACTTAGTCAAACATTTTAAAATAGTTAAAACGTTTTCTTTAATAAAAAAACAATTTTGATTAAAATAAAGTGACATGTACCCATATTTTCAATCTATTTTCAGCGTCAGCAGTAGGTGTGATGGGTATTGTTGGAAACTTCATATCCCCGGTTCTTATGACTCGCTTTGGAAGACAAAAGGCTCATCTCATGTGCACTGTACCAGCTCTACTAGGCTGGATTGTGTTCGTTCTTGGAAATAGCGTCCCAATGTTCCTCTTCGCAAGATTTCTCCACGGACTTGCACTAGGACTTCGAACACCTCTCGCAGCTATTTTAGTGGCCGAATACACGGAACCTATATATAGAGGAGCATTCCTAGGCACATTTGCTATATCTTTAGGTCTAGGCATTTTATTATCGCATGTATGGGGTGCATATTTATCATGGAAGATGACATCAGTGGTCTGTTCCCTCTTCCCCCTAATATCAATGGTTATAATCAGTTTGTCACCTGAATCAGCCAGCTGGTTGATATCTAAAGGGAGATTTGAAGATGCGAAGAAAGCATTTAGATGGGTACGCGGAGAAGGGCCCCAACAAACAGAAGAATTGGACTCAATGATCAGGGCTCAAGAACGAGAGATTCAGATGGAAGAAGTGAGAAAAAGCCGACAATTGAAACAGGACTTTAAAATAAATAGGTTATTTAAGTCTGTCACTGATACTATTAAAACTGTAATGAGGATATTTAAGAAGAAAGAGTTTTATAAGCCCTTGATAATAGCGATTTGTATGTTGATAGTATTTGAATTTGGTGGTGCTCATATGGTGCCAGCTTATGGTAACTTAATACTCATGGCTGTTTTAGACAAAGATCAGCCTAGGGATGTTGCATGGCAATTTACCGTAATAGATTTATTAAGGACAATTTGTGCATTGCTCGCTATATTCTTGCTTAAGAGTGTCAAACGACGAACGATATTATTTAGTAGTGGGGTAATGACGGTATTATCTCTTTCATTAATATCTGGTTTTATATATCTAAGAAAGGCTGAGATTATAACTCAACCTTGGTTATTGGATACTGTGCCTATGACATTAATGATAATTTACAGTCTGTCATTCTGTTTAGGTTTAGTACCATTGAACTGGGTAATTTGCGGTGAAGTGTTTCCATTAACGTATCGAAGCTTAGGTTCGACATTGTCAACTTCATTTTTAACTCCTGCCTTTGTTGTATCAATGAAGACAGCACCTCATTTTTATTCTTCGATCGGCGTAGAGGGTGCCTTTCTAGTCTACTCAGGCACATTGACTGTGTGTTTATTACTTATGTACGTAATGTTACCAGAAACTAAAGATCGAACTCTACAAGACATTGAAGATAGTTTTAAGGGCAGAAAGAATATTGATGTCGAATTACAGCTTAGACTTATGGACGATAAGCACCACAGTGTTAATAAATAAGAATCGAATGTATCGAAAAATAATCTTTAATAGTTTTAAGAAGTTGACTAATTTGTATACCGCGTGCTGTGATTCGTTTTTGTACCACTATTTTTGTAACGGAAAACTTTAAATGACGAAACCCATGTACAAATACATTAAAAATGCCAATAAAATAATTTTATAATTAAAGGCTTTCTTTGCAGCTACCTTATCCTTATTGGTTTAATGATAAAGTCTTGCTATAGTATTAGAAGAAAATTAACCGGAAACCGAGGGAGGTGCAATTATATGACCAAACATCATAACTGTTTTAAAACAGTTCACAAAGGAAGAAATGTATTTTTAACCGACTTCAAAAAAAGGAGGAGGTTATCAATTCGTCTGTATTTTTTAATGTTTGCTACCTCATATCTCCCGACTGGATAGACCGATCTTGATGTGTTTTCTTAAAATGAAAGGTGGTGCTCGTCATAGGGTCCCATATTTTAAAAATCCAGTTCTAATTATGGCATCCATGAGAAAATGGGATAAGTCTTATATTGGCATAAGCATGTACGCGACATTTGGACGAATAACTCAAGATCACGCCAACCGATTTCGATGATTCTTTTTTATTGGAAAGCATATACTTAAATGGTCGTTTTGTGATAGTTTGGTTAGGTTCTGATGATGGAATCCATGACAAAGTGACGGAACTCTTCAATTCTTAGGAGCAAATCAAGAATACTCGGCAAAATCTTCTATAGGCTATCCAGTTATTTGAGTTGCCTACCGTAACTTCGGTATGGTCAAGTGCTAGTCGTAGTTAAATATGAAGATCAATGGAACTCCTCAACGGCTTACAGTAAGGGTGCGGTTTAAGGCAGAAAATATAAGTGTCTGTAATCAAATATCAATGAGCATACGTTTGTTGCTGCATTGCAGCAGGTTTTTAGGTGTATACATATTGAGACAAATTGGTTACTTTACTTCAGATTCACTAAAAATCAAAAAATAAATAAAAATTTTAACAAAAAAAGAACCACCTATAGCTATATAAGTAGGCACCTCGGCTGACACCGACTCCAAATATGAGAATACGAAGAACACTATAAAAGAATAAGCAATTATTTCTTACTCTTTAGAGCATATTAATAAATTTTTAAGTTTGTATTGAAGGCGGTTCTTTTTTGTTAAAATTGTTATTTATCATTTGTCGTAATTTTAGATAGTAACTCGTTCTTAAATATCATCATCAGTCGTTGTACTGCAGTTATTATGTGGAAAAACCTAGGATACTTGAAAAGTGCTTGAAGAAGAATTTAAATTTATCAATTTATTTAAAACTGGAAATGGTCTATCAATTAAATAAACTTTATTTTATCTAAAAAAAATAACGAAGACGCAAACTTTCTTTATTTCGTCTCGTAGCAGGTAGATTACATTTTAAGAGGCGCAAAGTCGCTTCTTGAGCACGCAGCAGCGACCGAGACAATTTTATAATAAATTTTATGGATATCACTAGAGATGAATAGAAATATCTTTGAACTCTTGAAAAACATCCTCCGTCTCGGGAAGTGACAAATTAAACTAATCTCATTTAAATTTTATGTATATAAATCTGATTGTAAGGAAAGGTTATTTATCAAGCAAACTTTTATTGTTAATAAAATATATCTTATTGTTAGTTTATTCGAAATACGGCTAGCGCTGTTAGCGCCGGGTTAGAGTGAGAGAGCCTACGGATGCTGTATGTGTGAGTGAAAGGCAAACCTGATACACTAGCGCATGTAAGGAAGCGGTTTAGCCTCTCATAAAAAGTAATCACTCTAATATACACGTTTAAAATGTCTACAATATATTATTAAATATATGATATCAAACCTTATTTGGCTTTGTATTTCAAGCTTAATTTTCGAAATAACTGAAACAATTTCACGTGAAATTACGCCAACAGGTATGACATTACATATGGTTATAATGAACTGTTACTAGCATACCAGACAGACTTTGTTCTGTCAAAAAGATATGGAATGTGGCAGATTTCAGTTTTACGAATGATTTACATTTTGTGACTATTCATGTAATTTGGTGGGGTTGTGACTATTCAACTGATTTTGAACTTTGTCCAGCAGTAATAAAGTGCAAATTGACTCTTTGACGTTAAGAACACACCTACATTGCTTAGATAACAGTGAATACTTATAATTTATTATGAACTTTAATAAATAGCAATAAAAGTCAAATTGACTCTACATTCTAGTTAGAAAACGTTTGGGAAATAGAAAAGGGCTGTTTTTATGGTTTGGCCCTGCAATTATTCGAAAATTTGTCGCCGTAAAAACCATCCTTGGACTTCAATGAACATTTAAAAAAAATTGTCAGTATTGAGCCAGGCCTTGTTGAGTTATGCACTTACCAACACATTTCGCGATTTTTATATTATAGATGTAGAATTTCTTTTCCTTAATCTATTCACACGAAATCTTAAATTATTCATGTAGACATATAATATGGAAAATTCCGGAAAATAACATTATATGTTACATTAGGAGTATCAGATACAGAGGTCCTGTAGGGGTTTTGTAAAACCAAACAAGACTACAATGTCGCTTAGTTAAGTTAGATTAAGTAAGTTATACAAGTACCAATGGTAGTTTTATGTAAATTTCAAACGTCAGGAAAGAAAAAAGCATACATATATTACAGAGTTTTAAATATTGTCTCAATATTGTAGGTGAAACATCTCTATAGAGTTCTTTTTTAAAACGTGCTCAAGCAGCAATAAGCCGCGATGGTAAGCCAATAATAGGCTGGGTGTTACAACGAGATTCATCCCACAATGACGATGTTACAATATTTCTAACATTAGAAGAACTGATTTAGGCCAAGTTCAACAAGAATTTCATTACATGTGATAAAAAATTTGCGTTTTGAAGTGAAACTTCTTTAGGCGCATAAATTTTTCTTTACGAAGAAGCGTTTTTTATACTAAGCCTTTTGAAGGTTAGGTAGTTTTAGTATTTACAAATAACATTTTAATTTGCCACTCGTCATTTAATAACATAGTAAGTAGCAGCCCATTAACGTCCCACTGCTGGGCACAGGCCTCCTCACTCATAAGAGAGACCCACCACGCTGCTCCAATGAGGAGTGGCAGGCATAGTACACAAGTGCACTCTCTATTCCTTCACTAGGACCGGAGAGAGATCAGGCAAGAGGCTTCCCAACTTCGGGCAAATTTTGAGAAAATCTTAATAGAAAACTCAATATTGATTTTTGGATTGGCCCAATCCGGGACTCGAACCCAGGACCTCATGCCTGGAGTCGAACATGCTAACCACTAGACCAATTAGGCAGTTTATGCTGTAAAAGTGAATATTATTACGTATATATAAAGTGTTATTCAATATATAACGCGACCGTGCGNAGGTTTTAAAACAGTTCACAAAGGAAGAAATGTATTTTTAACCGACTTCAAAAAAAGAAGGAGGTTATCAATTCGTCTGTATTTTTTTTATGTTTGTTACCTCATATCTCCCGACTGGATGGACCGATCTTGATGATTTTTTTAAATAAAAGGTGGTGCTCGTCATACGGTCCCATTTTTTAAAATTCAGTTCTGATGATGGCATCCATGAGAAAATTATAGGTCCGTATAAGTATTAAATTTGCATTAAGCATGTGCGCGACAAATGGACGAATAACTCAAGATCACGCCAACCGATTTCGATGATTCTTTTTATTGGAAAGGATTTACTTCAATCGTTGTTTTGTGATAGTTTGGTTAGGTTTTGATGATGGAATCCATGACAAAGTGACGAAACTCTTCAATTCTTAGGAACAAATCAACGATACTCGGTAGAATATTCTATAGACTATCCAGATATTTGAGTTGCCTACCGTAACTTCGGTATATTCAAGTGCTAGTCATAGTTAAATATGAAGATCATTGGATCTCCTCAACGGCTTACAGTAAGGGAGCGGTTTATGGCAGAAAATAGAAGTGTCTGTAATCAAATATCAATGAGCATACGATTATTGCTGCATTGCAACAGGTTTTTAGGTGTACACATATAGACATATTGGTTGGTTGTTGTACATTGAGACAAATTGGTTGGTTTACTTCAGATTTACTAAAAATCAAAAAATAAATAAAAATTTTAACAAAAAAGAACCACCTATAGCTATATATATAGGCACCTTGGCTGACACCGACTCCAAATATAAGAATACGAAGAACACTATAAAAGAAAACTCAATTATTTCTTACTTTTTAGGGCATATTAATATATTTTTAAGTTTGTATTGAAGGCGGTTCTTTTTTGTTAAAATTTTTATTTATCATTTGTCGTAACTTTAGATAGTAAGTCGTTCTTAAATATCATCATCAGTCGTTGTACTGCAGTTATTGTGTGGAAAAACGTAGGATACTTGAAAAGTGCTTGAAGAAAGATTTTTGAATTTAAATTTATCAATTTATTTAAAACTGAAAATGGTCTCTCAATTAAATAACTTTAGTTTATCTAAAATAAATAACGAAGACGCAAACTTTCTTTATTCCGTCTCGTAGCAGGTAGATGACATTTTGAGAGGCGCAAAGTCGCTTCTTGAGCACGCAGCAGCGACCGAGACAATTTTATAATAAATTTTATGGATATCACTAGAGATGAATAGAAATATCTTTGAACTTTTGAAAAACATCCTCCGTCTCGGGAAGTGACAAATTAAACTAATCTCATTTAAATTTTATGTATATAAATCTGATTGTAAGGAAGAATTAATTTCACAAGCAAATCTTTTATTGTTAATAAAATATATTTTATTGTTAGTTTATTCGAAATACGGCTAGCGCTGTTAGCGCCGGGTTAAAGTGAGAGAGCCTACGGATGCTGTATGTGTGAGTGAAAGGCAAACCAGATAAACTAGCGCATGTAAGGAAGCGGTTTAGCCTCTCATAAAAAGTAACCACTCTAATATAGACGTTTAAAATGTCTACAATATATTATTAAATATATGATATCAAACCTTATTTGGCTTTCTATTTCAAGCTTAATTTTCGAAATAACTGAAACAATTTCACATGAAATTACGCCTACAGGTACGATATTACATATGGTTATAATTATTTGTTACTAGCATACCTGACAGACTTTGTTCTGTCAAAAAGATATGGAATGTAGCAGATTTCAATTTTACGAATGATTTACATTTTGTGACTATTCATGTAATTTGGTGGGGTTGTGACTATTCAATTGATTTTGATTTTGTCCGGCGGTAATAAAGTGCAAATTGACTCTTTGCCGTTAGGAACACACCTACATTGCTTAGATAACAGTGAATACTTATAATTTATTATGAACTTTATTTATTAGCAATAAAAGTCAAATTGATTCTACATTCTAGTTAGAAAACGTTTGTATGGGAAACAGAAAAGGGCTGTTTTTAGGGTTTGGCCCTGCAATTATTCGAAAATTTGTCACCGTAAAAACCATCCTCGGACTTCAATGAACATTTTAAAAAAAGAATTGTCAATATTGAGCCAGGCCTTGTAGAGTTATGCACTTACCGACACATTTGCGATTCATATTTATATTATAGATGTAGAATTTCTTTTCCTTAATTAGTTTCACACGAAATCTTAAACTATTCAGTAGACATATAATATGGAAAATTCCGGGAAATAACTTTATATGTTACATTAGAAGTATCAGATAAAGAGTTCCCGTATGATTTAGCAATCTGTTCCCAAACAAGACCTCAATGTCGCTTAGTTAAGTTAGTTTAAGTAAGTTATACAAGTACCAATGGTAGGTTTATGTAAATTTCAAACGTCAGGAAAGAAAAAAGCATACATATATTACATAGTTTCAAATATTGTCTCAATATTGTAGGTGAAACATCTCTATAGAGTTCTTTTTTAAACGTGCTCAAGCAGCAATAAGCCGCGATGGTAAGCCAATAATAGGCTGGGTGTTACAACAATTCATCCCACAATGACGATGTTACAATATTTCTAACATTAGAAGAACTGATTTAGGCCAAGTTCAACAAGAATTTCATTTCATAGTTGTAAAAAAACTAGCGTTTTGAAGTGATACTTCTTTAGGCGCATAAATTTTTCTTTACGAAGATGGGCAGCGTTTTTTATACTATGCCTTTTGAAGGTTAGATAGTTTTAATATTTACAAATAACATTTTAACTTGCCACTCGTCATTTAATAACATAGTAAGTAGCAGCCCATTAACGTCCCATTGCTGAGCACAGGCCTCCTCACTCATAAGAGAGACCCACCACGCTGCTCCAATGAGGAGTGGCAGGCATAGTACACAAGTGCACTCTCTATTCCTTCACTAGGACCGGAGAGAGATCAGGCGAGAGGCTTCCCAACTTCGGGCAAATATTGAGAAAATCTTAATAGAAAACTCAATATTGATTGAACCCAATCCAAAGATTGGCCCGATCCGGGACTCGAGCCCAGGACCTCATGTCTGTAGTCGAACATGCTGACCACTAAGTGAATATTATTACGGATATATAAAGTGTTATTCAATATATAACGCGACCATGCGATAAGAAACTACGTTTCTTAGGATTTATTTCTTAAAGAAGTACGAGATCCTAATTGATTTATTGCACGTAGTGCTCTTTTTTGCAATGTAAATATAATTTCAATGTTCTTTGCCATTAATACACCATTTAAGCAGTTTCAGCATCAATGTATTGTCTTACTTTTGTAACAGAAAATGCAAAAGATATCTAACTATCCAGAGTTTTAAAATGGCCACTCCACTGAAGGCCAGGGTTTAAGGTTATTCCGAAGAATACTGCATAACATTATTAAGCGTTACAAGTTAATTGAGATATATTTAATTTCTAGTAATAAATAAAACAAGTATGCTCTTTAATATATTAATTCCGCGTACTTTATTACGCATGTGCAAAATATTTGCAAAAATAATTTTTTCACCGCGGCCATCATTGTTTGGCGCGCTTTCGACGGTTGCTGTCAAAGCTGCGGTTGCCTTACAAACTTGTAACTTTTTAAATTCATTCAATTATTGAGGCAAACGAAACAACACTTAAACCCTGACAATGTTGATAATATGACAAAATATAGATAGCAATAGGATTTAATAAATTGCCAGTGAATTCGATGTATTAGTTGTATTTCGTAAATAAATATGTAAAATAATTGCGTGTAATTTAAAACGTGTTTCGAGTGAAAATGGCAGCCGAAAGGTTATTGTGGTTGTCATTGCTGCTGATTCGCCTTTGGCTCGGAGCAGGAGACCTTTGCTATGCACAGTGAGTACAAGATTCGATTTTAATAAAACATGCACTATTATATAGTGCATAATTTCAAATTCATATTCAAATACTAAAATTATTTATTCAAATAGAACTTTTCAGCACTTTTGATGTTAAACATAGGTTTTTTCACACATTATTTCCTATATACGACTGATGATGATATTAAATAATTACCTAAAATGTACAGTAATGTACAGTAACCTTCGCGCCCTGTCCTGAGAAGAACTCACAAGAAACTCAATTGGGTATCCTGTTTAATAACCATCATCATTACAAAATAAAAGTGCGTGCGTACACAAATTTTTTAGTCTTGTTTATATTTATACAAATGTAAAACTTTAGATTTCCGAGACTTAGAGAGAGAGAAAAAGGAAGATATGTAAGGAATTTAATGAATTTAATCGTCATTGAAATAGTAACAGTGTCCAAAATTAACACAAATAAATGCTACGTGTTTTTGTCAACACTAGAAATTATTAAATAAATTTTCTTTTTGAATTCAATATTTAGATAAGAGAATTTATGAGATTAAATTATGAAATGACGAATGGCAAATTAAAATGCCACATGTTATTTATAAACATTAAAACTACTTAACCTTCACACGAATTAGCATAAAAACGCTTCACATCTTCGTGACGCTAATCACAGGTTGCATCCGTAGAAACTTTACCCTTCAATAAAGAAAACAGTAATTTTATATACAACCACTGTTGGCCAAAAACCAAACAAGAATAGACAACGATATTATAAAACTCTAATATATATAATAATAATATTAAATAGTGAAACCATAGCTCTCTTAAGGACAGTTTTTGACTAATTTACACAGTATTTTAAGTAACCTATAAATTTTTCTAACAAATCCATGTATTAAATATTACCATCTATACTTAACTATGACATAATACTATGAAAATAACTGAAATACTGAATATACTAATGCTTAATTTAAAGCTTCTGAAGTCTGAGAAGAAGAATGAGACTTTTTTTTTCTAAAAAATGGAAATATATTGAACTGTTACCCTAATCACCAATCTTCCAATTCCAACATTTATATTTTGATGAAACTTATCTATTTTTTAATTATATATTATGTCAATTAGTATCTCGTTTTTGTCTAAGAGACAAATTCAAAGAAATATCAATTCTCACGATATCGTCGCAATATATATTGAATAACACTTTATATATCACTTATACAGCAAAAAGAACGAAATATATAATTTTAGAAATAAAAATAAAACTTTTATAGCATAATTTAGAACGAAGAAGGTTCAGAAATCATTTGTCGCATTGAGCAAACGCTTTTTTAATAAGATAACGCAATTTAGTTTTGGATTTGCCTGTAAATATTTTAAAAAATATGTCAAAAACAATCTTTTACTAAAGGTATATTATAATGTTGAAGAATATTAAAGCGATAAAAATGTTTGCACTTGATTCCAGTTGCACACAGAAGCAATACACATTGTAATCTACAAAACTATATTTAAAAGAGTAACCGCTGAGTTTCTTGCCGGTTTCTTTTCAGCGGAATTAACATTCCGATCTACTGGTAGTTTGGTTACCAACGGACATATTACTGACGATTCAAAAGTGCTTTTTTAAACCTACTTGAATAAAGAATATTTTCATTAGATTTAATAAAAAAAAAATTCAGTTATATATATTTCACAGGATACATTATAAAGGAATATAGATGACATAATTGGAGATATAGATGGCCTTAATTTAAATAGAATATGCACAATCTTGTATGTCTTTCATTTGTACATCTACTTTACTGTACATTGACTTGCAAGATTAACATCAGGATGAATAAATGGAATTACAGATGTATGTATTTATTTATTTGTATATATGTATATAATAATTTGTATATATGTATATATTTATTGTCTTTATTTGTATGTACGAGTATATGTATGAGTTTCTTGCCCTTATCCCACTAGGTGGGGTCGGCACAGCATGTTTCCTTTCGCCACTTCACTCTATCCGCTGTCATTTCTACATTCACACCCTTAATACACATATCCTCTTTCACACAATTCATCCACACTTTTTTTGGTCGCCCTCTCCCGGCCCTGCCGCTTACCATCATATTTAGAACCCTCTTACATACATGGCTATCCTCCCTTCTCATTACATGTCCATACCAGGCTAACCTTCCACTCCTTAACTTCTCGTTCACTGGTGCTACTTTCACACTTCCTCTAATATACTCATTCTTAATCTTATCCAATTTTGTCACTCCACACATCCATCTCAACATTCGCATCTCCGCTGCATGCAATTTCCTTTCATTCTCCCCTTTGGTGGCCCAGCACTCTGATCCATACAGGATGACAGGTCTTACGATCGTCTTATAAATCTTCCCCTTTAGTTTAAGGGGCATTCTGGCATCGCAAATTGTTCCCGAGACCTGCCTCCACTTCATCCAACCTGCATTTATCCTGCTAGTAACATCTCGTTATATATATATTATTATGATCGTTATATATATATATATGAGTATTTGTATGTATTCACAATATTCTGTATATATCTTTATATTATTTTTGAAATTGTATGCCTATTCATTTATACACACTATTTACCTTCTCTCTCCTTTCTTAGACGGGTTCCCTAACGCCAGGGTTGTCTGGAAGAGATCGCTAATGAGCGATAAGACCGCCCAATTGCACACTAAAAGTACCTTACACTGAGTAATTGTACGTCTATTTTTATTGTGGTGTTCAATAAAGAATATTATCTATCTATCTATCTATACCAAATTCTACCGCGACTCTTTCTCAGTTCGAGCCATAACTTTATGGAACGAATTACCTCTGACTGAATCATTGGATATATTCAAGAAGCGGGTAAAGAATCATTACCTCTCTTTATGTACTTAATGACGATGATATCTATTTGTTCTACGTCTTATTTATTTAATATTATCAGTATGTATCTATTTAAAATATGTATTCAAATATTTGAATGTATTTAAAGGTACGTGTAATAGTATGTAGGAATATTTATGTATATTATCTATTAGGGAACACCACCTAACCTATTTGCCTCGTATAATCTCCCTAACCCTAAGGTTTCCTGGAAGAAATCCCTAATGACCGATAATTTATTTATTTATCTTTATTAAAAAGGCACTTGTCCCAGCTTTCAGTTTAGTAATATAAACAACAAAACAAATACAGAAAACATACAGAAAAAAACAAAACTTAAATTAAAATTAATAAATAAATCGTCATTTCACGTCATTTTCGTATTTGTACAAATTTATGTTATTTACTTTTTTATTTTTTATTTTTATCATGATGAAATGCAAGCCAATACTTAAGAATGGAATTCCTCAGGCACTCCGAACACATCTTGAGGATAGTATTCTGGTTGCCTAATTTGTACTATTTATTAAGTTTGTTTCTGTGTTACTTGTTTCATGTTAGTGGTGTACAATAAAGAGTATTCTATCGATCTATACTAAAGTAATTAAAAACTAAGTGTAATAAAACTTTTATGTTCACAAAAATATGTCTATAGTCCGATTTAGTCGACTGCCACAAGATCGCTATCTACTTGAGTGAGACCTCGGGCCATTGGTAGTCGTATATATTTTAACAATTTTTAAGCGAAAATTAAGCTAAGTTAGTTAAAGCCATTTGAAACCCATGCAGGTCTACTCTAGTGGCATTTCAAGACCTACTACCTGAAGATCCTCGCCTGTACGATAAGATGCGACCACCTAAGAAGGACGACCAACCCACCATCGTTAATTTCCATGTAACAGTCATGGGACTTGACTCCATCGATGAGAACTCTATGGTATTACAACAATTTATGAAAATTATATAGAATAGCTAACAAAATCATATATCTGACATACTTTAGGATCTTTTTAGCCTTGTTTGGCAAACGAGCTTGCGCGTCAGCAGATGTTAAGTGACTTACGCCGCCCATGGACACTTGCAGCACCATAGGAACCACTGATGTGTTATCGACCTAATAAAAAGTAATATAATCGCCTCTTAAAGGCCTCTAAGTTATAACCTTACGGAAACCCGTTGCTGGGAGTTCGTTCCACACACTTTCTGTTATTACTATTATGTATATAAGTGTCAATGTGCATCATATTTTGTACGTGAAGACGTTAAAATGATTTTTTTTGCATTGATGGTATAGCTACAGGTAAAGATCATCGATTGGTCAAATGATAGTGTGTAAATATTATATACTTATAATTATAAGCCTTGCCTTTAATTTGTCTGAGTCTGGTCTGGTGGGAGGCTTTAGCCGTGGCTAGTTATCATCCTACCAGCAAAGACGTACCGCCAAAACAAAGAGATTTGTGTTCCCGTACGATCCTGTGTAGAAACCGTAAGGGGTATATCGCCTTACCAAGTTTCAACGCGCTTCCATCTTAGAATGTACCCTCTTACCATAAGGTGAAATCACAGTCAAATGCTAAACTGTCAGCAATAAAAAAAGGGTATGTGGTGCATGTGGTCATATACTTATAATTATAAGTAAGTACCAGCCCATTAACATCTCATTGGGCACAAGATTCCTCAGTCATAGGAGTGGGTTTTTAGAGCATAGACCCAACACGATGCTCCACAGCGGAGTGGCAGACATACAACTGCACTTTCTATTCCTTCACTCTCATAGTCGGATGTGACGGGAATGAGACACATCCAGAGTGAGATCTGGCGCAGGGCCGACGGATTAACGTGCTCTCCGAGGCACGGGGGTGGATCACACCACCGACTTTCCAACTTCAGGCAAATATTGAGAAAATCTTAATAGAAAACTCAATATCTATTTCGAATTGGCCCGACCCGGGACTCAAACCCAGGACCTCATGGCTATAGTTAACATGCTAACCACTAGACCAATGAGGCAGTTCGTAAAAACCATGCAGAGATGAATTGCATCTTACCGCGAGCCATCAGCTGAGATTACAGTCAAGCGCTAACTTGTGGGCAACATCAAAAAGTAGCAAAAAGAATGTGGAATGAATTTGACACAAAAATCGCCTATAGAAAGCCTATTTCTCACTTAAAACGTTTAGTCTTTGTTTAAATACTCTGAGTGGTAAAGGTTTAACATTTTAAGCAACTTTTTTGAAGTGAAACATCTTCAAGCGCATGAGGGTAAAAATGTTACAGCGTTTTTATGCTAACTCGTTTGAAGGTTATGTAGTTTTAATATTTACAAATAACATGTGGCATTTTAATTGCCACTGGTCATTTTATCTACATATATAAAAGAGATATCCAGGTATCTATTGACTCATCACAATATCTCTGGAACTATAAGGCATGGAGACTTGATATTTGGTAGAAATATTCCTTTTGCCGAGTAGAAGTCAGCTAAGAACGGATTTTACGTAATTCCACCCGCAAGGAGGGTTGCGGGGATGTTATCTATTAACTCATCGCATAATGCATTGAGACTTGAAATTTGGTAGGAATATTCCTTTTGCCGAGTAGAGGTCAGCTAAGAACGGATTATTACGAAATTCCACCCGCAAGGAGGGTTGCAGGGGTATTATCTATTAACTCATCGCATAAGGCATAGAGACTTGAAATTTGTTAGGAATATTCCTTTTGCCGAGTAGACGTCAGCTAAGAACGGATTTTTACGAAATTCCACCTCCAAGGGGGGTTGCGGGGTTGTTATCTATTAACTCATCACATAAGACATAGAGACTTGAAATTTGGTAGGAATATCCCTTTTGCCGAGTAGAAGTCAGCTAAGAACGGATTTTACGAAATTCCACCCGCAAGGAGGGTTGCGGGGATGTTATCTATTAACTCATCGCATAATGCATTGAGACTTGAAATTTGGTAGGAATATTCCTTTTGCCGAGTAGAGGTCAGCTAAGAACGGATTATTACGAAATTCCACCCGCAAGGAGGGTTGCAGGGGTATTATCTATTAACTCATCGCATAAGGCATAGAGACTTGAAATTTGTTAGGAATATTCCTTTTGCCGAGTAGAGGTCAGCTAAGAACGGATTTTTACGAAATTCCACCTCCAAGGGGGGTTGCGGGGTTGTTATCTATTAACTCATCACATAAGGCATAGAGACTTGAAATTTGGTAGGAATATTCCTTTTGCCGAGTAGAGGTCAGCTAAGAACGGATTTTACGAAGTTGATTGAAATTTGGTACAGCGATAATTTGGAACCTTAAGGACTATAAGTTTTTTGCAGTAATAACTCATTGAAGAGTTTTTACGTATGTTTTTTTATTTGTAAAGCAATTTGCCTAAATTAATGAAAATGCTACCCATTCAAACCAATGAAAAAAACATTTAACGCAGACAAAAACATATCGCGAGTTCAGCTTGTAATTTAATATACAATTTTTCATAAAATATAATATAAAAATATTTCATAAATTCTCTTTTCTAAATTTTAAATTTAAAAACAAAATGTAACTAATCATTTTTCATATTGACAAATATTTTATTATTTGTATTAATATTTTACTTTTAATATTTTAATGAAAATTAAATTAATTAAATTTCAGATACTTATTGTATTTTTTGGTTGACTATACCTCATCTCGTGTTCATTAAGCACGTGGATCCATATTTCAAATGCGAATTCATTAAATTTTAATATTTCACATAATTTTATTTCTAAATTTGTATACAATGTTTTATTTTAAGTTTAACATTAATTAATAACACTTTTATGGATTTTAGTCGTCAGAAAAAAGGTGTATACGATAAAACCATTTTCTAAATCTATAGTTTATTTAAAGGTGTGCACAATGCTAATGTATATTTTTGAAATCATGCATAAAAATTAAATGAAATCAACAAACTTACACATGCTAACACACACATCCACACAATATATATATATATATATTTATTTATTTGCAAATGGGAAATGCATTTACGCACGGAGTGTGGGACTCTTTGGCATTGCCAGAATACCCACTTCAGTCCCGCTCACTAACGAGTATTGCATCCACAATACCTGCCAGTGAGAGGTCGGTGCCGATCAGCGATGTCATAATATGTCGCTGCGGTCCCCAGGCTAGACATTATGCTACGGTGTGGTGCGCTGTGTCTACAGGGGCACCGCACTCGAGGCAAATGGCCGATCCTTCACATCCTACAATTTGGAACAGGTATTGCCGAAGCAACCGTGACTGGTAGGCACCTGTACCATTCTGTAGGAAAGTGATCCGTGCTCTCTTCCCAGCCATTTCTCCAGATGAGGGTGAATCGCCCCCACAATGGCCCTGCCGGCTACTGGAGACTCAAGGTCTTCCTCCCATCTTTGGATCAAGGCTTTGTTAGCTAGAACCCTGATCCTCCTAACCTCGTCAGCGTCTGGTACTTCCCCTCTAGATCTCGCCGCTACTCTGCACTGGCAAGCAGCCGCGAGGACTTCCGCCCTTAGCTCCCATGGGGGATCACCCGCTATTATAGAGTATATATGTGTATTTGTCTTCTTTTTCTTCTTTTGTTTAATGGCTTTCAGGTATGCCAATTGGGCACAGATTATCTCGCCAGTGTCAAGTTATTGGAGAAGACACGAAGGAATTTGTTCGGTTTAAAGAGCATATGAAGTTTAATTTTGATTACCTATAAATAGCTGAAATATATTGTTAAACCACCACCAAATAAAACGGAAAACACAACATGCATATATCTATATACGTACATATACACATACATACATACATATATATATATA